>MCFE01000019.1:0-245994 GCA_002104905.1 Basidiobolus meristosporus CBS 931.73 | reverse complement strand
TAACCTAACCCTAACCCTAACCCTAACCCTAACCCTAACCCTAACCCTAACCCTAACCCTAACCCTAACCCTAACCCTAACCCTAACCCTAACCCTAACCCTAACCCTAACCCTAACCCTAACCCTAACCCTAACCCTAACCCTAACCCTAACCCTAACCCTAACCCTAACCCTAACCCTAACCCTAACCCTAACCCTAACCCTAACCCTAACCCTCTTTAAATTAGTCAACGATTTGATTTTTTGATTGAATCTGACTCCGAATCCATCCATCCATCCATTAAATCACCTTTACTAACTATTTTTATTTTTTCCTAGGTTCTGACCTTGCGATCGTAAAAAGCAGTCACAGCGCGCAACCCTAACCCTAATTTTGATCCCGCCCATCAAAAATCACCCAAAAATCTCAAAAATTGAAATTTGAAGCTGAAACTCTGGATATGCCACCAAAACCTCAACAGGAGCCCACTACACCTGAAAGGAAGGTTCTTGATTGCTTTGACAAGTCTGTCAAGAAGATTTCTTGCCCCAACTGTGGAAACAAAGGAACCATCAGAAGGAATGGAAGAGCTGGCAGACTCAGGAAGCTTACTTTTCTCTGCAAATGCACCAGGAATATTGGTATCACTCTGATGGAAGACATGCTTGGCAAACTGAAGACTCCCTCTCCTCAAGCACTCTCTCCTGCCCAGTTTCTGAACAGGCTTGCCTCCCCTGCTGCTGCTTCACCAACAAGAATTGCCTCTGTTACTGCCTTGGATACTCCTTCTCCTCCTGCCAGGATATCTCCTTTTGTGCCTGAATCTGCCAGTCCACTTTCCTTGCCTCCAAGAAGCCCACTGTCAATGGACTCTATTCCTGCCACTGCTCTCCCAGATGCCAGCACTTCTACTGATGCATTTCTTCAGAGATTCCTTGCAATTGAAAAGAGAATTGCTGATTTAGAGGCTACCAATACTGCCCTGGCTATTGAAAACAAAAGACTGGATGCCCAATGCAAGAAGCTCAAGAATGAAGCCAATACTGCCCTGAAAACTGCCAGAGATGCCTTGCAAAAAGCTTCCTTGGAGTGCCACTGCCTTACCACTACTGCTCAGCCCCAGCCTCCTGCTTCTGTTCCTGTTCAAGAGCAAGATCCTGTTCCACAGAAAAGCTACTCAAGTGTTTTACAGAACAACTGGATAGTGAACTCTGTTCCTCCCAGAAAACCTGCTTCCACTGCCTTCTCCCAGGTGACCTCAGTTCCTGCTTCAGTCTCTGCTTCTCCACCTGCACCAGCTGCCACCACCTCTACAGTCACCTCAGCTATACCTCAGACTTATGCAGGCAAGGTTCTAGCAAGAATTATCAGCACATCCAGCTCCAGTACCATTCAGCAAGACACATCAAGAAAACCCTCTACTGAGAATGTGGACTCCAATCTGACTACTGCAGCTCCATTGCAACACAGAAGGACTTACAAGCCCCCAGCAAACCTACCACCAGCTTCTACCTGGACTGTGGTGTACTTGAAGCAAGTTCCCTGGACTCCCATTTCCAACATCAGGAAAGCACTCAAGGCATGCAATATTCAGCTCTCAAGAATTGTCAACCTGGCCTGGAGAAAAGGGAAGATTCTGGAGGTTATCCTAGACCAAAACATTGCTGACCCATTTGTTGCCTTTGTGGAGAAGAACCTTAACTGGCTAAAAACTGACTTCAAGATAGTGCCTGAAGAATCTGAATCCTCTGACTCTCTACTGTTCAACAAGCCTCCAGCCCATGTTGCCATTCTGTCTTTCTTTGCTGCCATCAAGAGACAAGCCCCCTCCTATGATGTGGCATATTTCCTCAAGAATCATGCCATTTCCCTCCTTGCTGACTTAAGTGATGCCCCATTTGAAGAGCTCTGGGACTCTGCAGGTCACATTATCAATGCTGCCTCTGAAGAAGCTACAACCTCTGCCTGACTACCTGAAGTTCTGTTGCTTAACTGCAACAGCATACAGCCATCAAGACTAACTCTAGAGAGACTTCTGTCAAGATTTTCCCTCCTGTGTTTGATTGATGTCCAGCTACCCTCTAAACTTTTGACTAATCTATATTGCTTTTCTACTCCTAGAACAAAGAATACCTCCTCTATCTGCTTCATCTCTTCTACCATCAATACTCCTCAGCTCTGTGTTCCTCTTTACTCCCCTTACTGTGCTGCTCTCCAGTTGCCAACTATCAGTCTGGTGCTCTGCTATCTGCCTCCAAGTCTTGCCCTTCAGGAAGTGCAAGTTATATGCCAGAAGGTTCAGCAATACCAACAATCTATATCAACACCTGTTATCTTGCTTGGAGATCTCAACATTCCCCATCCTGAGAACAAGACTACTCTGACTGCAAGAATGAAGCCAAGGTCTACATTCCTACTGAACTTCCTGAGAGAAAGCCACCTGCTAGCACTAGGTGCTCAATCTGAGAAAAGATGTGTTGACTGGATCTGCCCTTCTGCTGCTGCCCTCTACTTTGTGAATGAAGTCAAGCAATTCTCTGGAGCTGAGCTAGGATCCTTGAGAGCCTCTGACCACCCAGCCTGGTCCCTTTCTATGCAACCAGTTGTGAAGAAGAAGCTGCCAAAACTTACTGTGCTCACCCACAAAGCTACCAAGAATCAGAAGAAAGACTTTGGGAACTACTTGAAGCTTGCCAGTTTGCTACTTTCTCTGCCAGATGATCTCAACTATGCCTGGCTCTTTGTGAAGCATCTGATTCTGGTGTCTGCCTCCCTCTCACTGCCATGCAAGACTACTGCTAGTTACCTCAAGAAAATGGGAATCCATTGTTTCAGCCCTGCAACAAAGCTACCTGAGTTTCCCTAACCCAAAAACAGAGAAACTCCTCCTGACAGCAATACACCACTCCAAAGCAATTCACCACACTCTGCATACTCAGCTCTGGGATCATATTATGAGTTCTTTGCCTCTGCAATCTTCCAACTCTATAACAAGAACAGTATCAAGACTCTACAGGGCAATGAGGCCCTCTTCCAGGAAGTTACCTTCAACAGAACAGCTGGCTAACATCTTCTTCTCTACAAAGCAGTACTCAACTCCTGGCTTTCATCCTGACTTCAAGACTCTGCCCATCCCACTTGCACTTGATCAAAGGAGAATCCATAATGTGCTCAAGAGGCTTCCCAACTCTACTGCTCCAGGTGTGGACACAATCTCCTATGAGCTTCTGAAGACTAGTACCAAGGCCATGTCTGCACTTCTGCTTCCACTGTTTCAGCAATGTTCAGCCCAACTTTCTACTCCTGAAGAATGGTCCTTTGCAAATGTTCTACCACTGTACAAGGGTAAAGGAAAGCACCTGGATCCTAGCTCCTACAGGCCAATATCTCTGCTACCCACCTGCAGAAAGGTGTTTGAGCTTCTGCTTGCTCAGGAGCTCTACTCTGAATCCCTCAAGTTTCATCCTGCACAGTTTGGCTTTGTTCCTGGCCTCTCCTTGGAATATGCAGTCATACTTAGCCAAGATCACTCTCTCCAGTGCAAGTATCCCTCTGTTCTGTTTGATATTACTAAGGCCTTTGATTCAGTTGACAGAAATCTGCTTTGGTCCAAGTTGCAATGCTTCTCCAGTACCTCTCTCACCCTCCTTGTCAGGTCTCTGTTTCTGGATCCTCAAGCAAGAATTCTGCACCCAAGTGAGCAATCAGCTGTGTTCTCAGTTCCTAATGGAGTGGTTCAAGGCTCTGTGCTTGGTCCTATACTGTTTGCCATCTTCCTGAATGATTTCCCAAGACTCTCAGCTGACTGCCTGGTTACTCTCTTTGCTGATGACATCAGAATATCCTCCTCCAATGTGCAACAAGACTCCCAGACCATCCACCAGTATCTGCAGAAGAATAATCTCCAGCTTTCCATTGCAAAGACAGTACCTTTGGGCTCTCCCATCAACTTGGAGAACTCCACTCTACCTGCTCAGGTTTCTGCTACATATCTTGGCTTTCCTTTCCTTCCTACTGGACTAGACTCTGGAGCACACCTGAAGAAGAGAATCATCCTGGCAAGACAGGCACTCCACAAGCTACTGGCTGTTACTCCTCCTACAACTTCAGCTCCCAGCTGCCTGCTTCTACTCAAGCAGTTTGTCTTCCCTGTCCTGGAATTTGGCTTACCACTTCTCTCTCTTACTTCTAGAGACTGCACTAAGCTTGACAAGTTTGCAGTATGGTGCATTACCTCCTTGGTGCCTCATTTGCCTGAATGCCCCTACAGACATGCTATTCTTGGTGCTTTTGGGTTTATGCCCTATAAGATCAGACTTCTCTACCTTAGAACCAGATTATACCTCAGACTTCACAACTGCAACAATCCACTGATTAAGGCCTGGAAGAGAACACACCACACAACACCTGGCTCCTGCTGGAGAACTATACTTGGAGATCCTGAAGTCAAGAAGTTTGCTGAATTTATTCTGAAGTCAGAAAAACCCAAGCTGGCCTACCTGAAGTACTTGACAGACCTTTGGCAGCAATATCTGCAGCAGCACACTCCCTTTATGATGAATATCAATCCTTATCACATTCCCCTCATTAATGTTGTTCACAAGTCATTCCTACCTCTCTTGCTACCCCCCTTCCCACTGAACAGTGTCTTGAGCACTGAAGAACTATCATCACTTCTTATTAACTTACCTACAAATTCCCCTCAGCTACACACTCTTGTATCAAAGCTACAACAGTAGCGCTGGCTTCTTTGTTTCAACTGAAATAAAGATTTCACCGGTTGGTGACTGTCTCCCCCCCCCTAAGCCCTGCAACAAAGCTACCTGAGTTTCCCTAACCCAAAAACAGAGAAACTCCTCCTGACAGCAATACACCACTCCAAGGCAATTCACCACACTCTGCATACTCAGCTCTGGGATCATATTATGAGTTCTTTGCCTCTGCAATCATCCAACTCTATAACAAGAACAGTATCAAGACTCTACAGGGCAATGAGGCCCTCTTCCAGGAAGTTACCTTTAACCAAACAGCTGGCTAACATCTTCTTCTCTACAAAGCAGTACTCAACTCCTGGCTTTCATCCTGATTTCAAGACTCTGCCCATCCCACTTGCACTTGATCAAAGGAGAATCCATAGTGTGCTCAAGAGGCTTCCCAACTCTACTGCTCCAGGTGTGGACACAATCTCTTATGAGCTTCTGAAGACTAGTACCAAGGCCGTGTCTGCACTTCTGCTTCCACTATTTCAGCAATGCTCAGCCCAGCTTTCTACTCCTGAGGAATGGTCCTTTGCAAATGTTCTGCCACTGTACAAGGGTAAAGGAAAGCACCTGGATCCTAGCTCCTTCAGGCCAATATCTCTGCTGCCCACCTGCAGAAAGGTGTTTGAGCCTTTGCTTGCTCAGAAGCTCTACTCTGACTCCCTCAAGTTTCACCCTGCACAGTTTGGCTTTGTTCCTGGCCTCTCCTTGGAATATGCAGTCATACTTAGCCAAGATCACTCTCTCCAGTGCAGGTATCCCTCTGTGCTGTTTGATATTACTAAGGCCTTTGATTCAGTTGACAGAAATCTGCTTTGGTCCAAGTTGCAATGCTTCTCCAGTACCTCTCTCACCCTCCTTGTCAGGTCTCTGTTTCTGGATCCACAAGCAAGAATTCTGCACCCAAGTGAGCAATCAGCTGTGTTCTCAGTTCCTAATGGAGTGGTTCAAGGCTCTGTGCTTGGTCCTATACTGTTTGCCATCTTCCTGAATGATTTCCCAAGACTCTCAGCTGACTGCCTGGTTACTCTCTTTGCTGATGACATCAGAATATCCTCCTCCAATGTGCAACAAGACTCCCAGACCATCCACCAGTATCTGCAGAAGAATAATCTCCAGCTTTCCATTGCAAAGACAGTACCTTTGCGCTCTCCCATCAACTTGGAGAACTCCACTCTACCTGCTCAAGTTTCTGCTACATATCTTGGCTTTCCTTTCCTTCCTACTGAACTAGACTCTGGAGCACACCTGAAGAAGAGAATTATCCTGACAAGACAAGCACCCCACAAACTACTGGCTGTAACTCCTCCTACAACTTCAGCTCCCAGCTGCCTCCTTCTACTCAAGCAGTTTGTCTTCCCTGTCCTGGAATTTGGCGTACCACTTCTCTCTCTTACTTCTAGAGACTGCACTAAACTTGACAAGTTTGCAGTCTTGTGCATTACATCCCTGTTGCCTCATCTGCCTGAATGCCCCTACAGACATGATATTCTTGGTGCTTTTGGGTTTATGCCCTTCAAGATCAGACTACTCTACCTTAGACCCAGATTATATCTCAGACTTCACCACTGCAACAACCCACTGATCAAGACCTGGAAGAGAACACACCGCACTACACTTGGCTCCTTCTGGAGAACTATACTTGGAGATCCTGAAGTCAAGAAGTTTGCTCATTATATTCTGCAGTCAGAAAAACCCAAGCTGGCCTACCTGAAGTACTTGACAGACCTTTGGCAGCCATATCCAAAGCAGCACACTCCCTTTATGATGAATATCAATCCTAATCACATTCCCCTCATTAATGTTGCTCACAAATCATAGTTACCCCTCTTACTACCCCCCTTCCCCCTGAACAGTGTCTTGAGCACTGAAGAACTATCATCACCTCTTGTAAACTTACCTACAAATTCCCCTCAGCTACACACTCTTGTATCAAAGCTACAACAGTAGTGCTGGCTTCTTTGTTTCAACTGAAATAAAGATTTCACCTGTTAGTAACTGTCTCCCCCCCCCTACCCTAAAATTTAGACCCCTAACCCTAGCCCTAACCCTTGGTGATTATCATCCCCCTAACCCATGTTTTACAATGAGTATTCATACCACCCACAAAGCAACTTTATCAATATAGATATTTGATGAATATTAATGAGAAAGCTCATAATTCTTCATATGATGGAGCTTGGTTGGCCTGGAACTTTAACGGCAGGGATGTGGCTTATGGAAAACATAAGTACCGGCATGCTCTGAGTTAAAAGAGATCAGAAACTTTTTCAATGCCGGTACTTATCAATCAATCACTAGACCTTGCTGAAAGATCTTCATGGCGAACGGTATTCTAGGTATTATTACCTGTCAAAAAAATTGGGGACCATCTGCGTCCTGCGGCAAAAATCACTCAAAACTATTAATAAAGGCTAAATTGATTTCTTCGGGTTTTCTATCTACGTAAACGCGGTAGTAAGTGTATCAAGGTCAATAGTATCCTGAGGTTTACAAATATAGTCAGTCAATAGCACCAAGCCCTTCTAGAAGTCGAGTGATCGAGCGGTAGTTGTTTCGGATCAACAATCTAGTGAACTTAGGAAGCCACATTTATTGTATAGACTGTTGGGCTAGCTTCCTAAGACTAACATCTCAATTAGCATTACTGGTGATTAGCTTGAGCGCCATAACATCCCTTTATAGCTGGAGTGCATTAATTACGGGACTAATTAGGAATATGGATCTAGTAACACTGAAATCGGTGACCCTTCTAATTGGTTTAGCGATTGTCTGGAGACAGTTCAGATTAGCCCACCAAAACTCCATAGCACTGCTATTTTAGATAAAGCAGGTTTTACCTGCATGAGAATATTTACTGGTCCTTGGTAACTGACTTGAAGTATTTATTTGCAGCTGGGTTTAAAGCTCAATTAGGACCTCGTTTTCAATAATGAGCTCATTAGGGAAGCAGTATGAATACCGTCAATATGCCACTCTTTGAGATTTTTTTACTATCATTCACAACCAGTTCACCCGGGTGGCTCCACTTATCAACCAACAAAGTGCATTACTGCTCCGGGGTGGCTCAACTATCCTGCTTACAAAGAGCATTGATTCTCCCGGGTGGCTTAAGTTATCAGCTTACAGCGTGCACTGATTCTCCCGAATGGCTGCCAATCGGCCATTACTTGTGGCCAGTTATTGAATCTAGATATATATATCACCAAAAGATACATTCCAATCGGATGCATCTAGATTTATATCAAGAACAGACACATTCCAATCGGATACATCGAGATACAAATCAAGAAAAGATACCCTGCAAACCAGAAATTTAGTCAATCAGCAGCGGTCACAGGGTTATCCGCAAAGATATCGAAGGCCAAAAGATTGTCCTGATGCGATGTTGCATCCAGTTTATAAATGAATGAAATGCCCGGGAATATCTATTATTAACTATGGTTTTCACCAATTCTTTTATGAGATTGTCAGCACTTGTGCTAGCACTTACAACCAGTAGTGGACTATTGGCAAATGCACACCCTGCATTCAACGGAGATAGAGCTGCATTTTTTTCCATGGAAACATCCCAAGAAGTTGCCAATGAGAAATGTCGCAACAGTTATCTCAATGCCGGCGCTACTAACTTCTGGGTGCCTGAAACAAACGGCGTCTACTATTACGAATGTGATGGAGCAAGTCCGGCCCAACTGACATGTTGCTCCTCAAACACATACACCAACTTGGAGGTGGGACTTTGGGATTCCACTCCGTGTGATATGAATGGCAATCCTGGCGTAAATGTTGCTAGCATACCTGAACAATGCCAACAATTTTGGGAGCCGACCTCCAGTTCAGGATCCAGCAAGAAAGATTGCTCAGCAAAACCTTCGCAAGAGGAATTTCAGAGCGCTGTAAGCATCTGTAACGCTATTGGCAGTGGTGGTGTCTACTGCCCTTCGGCATATAGCCCCTTCAAGTTAGTGTGCAATTCCGAAACTTCAAGCGTTAACACCGAATGTTGTGACAGTGGAAATGTATGTGGCCATGTGGGCATCTCACTAACAAGCAACGGCTGCAATGTAAAGAAAGAGGATGTTAGAGAAGGGTGTGGAGAATTTCCCGAAAGCGTGTACCAAAACGCTTTGAACGCTTGTAACAGCAATTACGGTGGATACTACTGCGAATCCGAAGACAGTCCATACACCTTTGTTTGCCCAACCGGTGACTATCTAAATCCACATTTATCGTGTTGTCCTAGCAACAAAGTCTGCGGCCACACAGGATATACCACTTCGAATGCTTGCAACATGCTTGTATCGAATACAACTTCCAGTAGTGTAAATTAGAACATACCACAGATTTAACGACCAGTAGTGAGACTCCACAATAAAGGGTTCTTACTATAGCAACAGTTCCTACCTTAACATTGAGTGCATCACTGCTATGTAATGAATAACAAGTGGTCAGATAGGTTATGTAACTGAACCGCATCTAACAATTTTTATAAAGATAATAGCACCAAATATGATTACATCATCGGCAAATCCAATTTCGACAATAATATTGACCATCACAGATAAAGTGAGTACACTAACCACATACTGTTATGGTCAGTCTATCAGTCAGGTTACCGTTGCCTAACTATTAGTGTAACAGGTACTGTTGTTAAGTCTTGTCCTTGAATCCCGTAATCGGGATCGCTCTCCCAACATTAGCAGTGGCATTGTTTATTCCAGTATTTGTAAGCATGACATGGGAGACTCTGGCATGGTGACTCAAACAACGGCAATCGCATTCACTTACAAAACTCATACATTTATAGTCAAAAGAGTCTCTTATTTGATGGTTAAGAAGTACTACCGTAGTTTTGTCAGTACAGTCACCACTGTTTGTTGCATTGAGTATGTAAACATTTATTATGGCTTAATCGACTTGTAGTTAACTTCGATGTAGATAATGTTAAACTTAATAGTGCAATCGTTTCGAATAAATCGCTGAAAGGCTAAGTTGAGGTTGATGGTATGTGTGTAAAGAATTGACGCCATGATCTACCTACTGTGCATGGCGGAGATCAATTGTGGTGACGATCCCATTGTTTATGTAATCCGAGAGCTGTATTAGGGAGTATAAAGTGGTCCGTGCCAAATCACTAGTTAATAACTTACCTATAGCTCTAAATGGCATATCCACAAATGGGCGATTCCAACGATCGTTTTCTCACAAAATATTTACATCTCATTGAATCCAGAAACATTGGAAAGAATATTCTATATTTTACTAATTTAGCTGGAGCATGGCGCATCTTGAAATAATTATCCATTTGCTACGTTTGACTGCAGTGGTAATTAGATTGGGTAACCCAAGAAGGTTTCCGTTGTAGCAACTGCCATTAATCTTGAAAAATCATTTGCAAGAACAAATGTGTTATACGTGATCGTAACCTGGCCAGGCTTTACTATCACCGATTTGATCAACGGCATAGACAAGTACGACGAGCCTTAATCATTTTTAACAGTAGATAAAGCATTATGACACCGAGTACGTGATGTTAAACTTGTACCGGAATGGGGCCTACCCCAATATATAGAAACCGATTAGTGTAGCAGGTAGAGGCCGACAAAAGTGCCCGTATCGTGATGACATTGCACACATTCATCTAGTTTTCGAATTTCTCATTAGCCTCGGAAGGACGACCTATGATATTGTTCGTAAAATACAATTTTATGTATACATTTTCAAAATAACTAGCAAGAATACAATGGTCCAGCGATCTGGGTGCTTGCAGGCCTGGAAATTGAGGTATAATAACATTCACCAAGAGGGCAATGCAACATTTAATATTATAACTAGTATGCTTATTACAGTATATAAACAATAGTTGCATGGCAGAATCACGATCGCAAAAATATACAATTCAAATATGTGTAGTAAATTCCTACTTGCTAAATGTCATTCCAGATTCATACTTGCATTTATCACAGGTTTTATTTCTATCAACTTGTTCTGATCATCAGTAACGACTTTGTCCCATGTTTTACAAACAATTTCAATACCACCCGCAACGCAGCTTTATGAATATTGATATTCGATGAAAACCATTGAGAAATCTCATTATTTTTCCTATGATGGAGCTTGGTCGGCCTAGATTCTTAACTGCATGGACGTGGCTTATGGAAAAGGCATGTTCAGGTAGGTTCTAATCAGAATTAGATGCGAAACTTCGTCAATACCGGTAATTATCTTGTTATCACTAGTGCTTGCTATAAGTGCTTCTTGACGACCAATGACCTAGGTAATGCTACTTGTTGGGAAAATTGTGGACCCTCCTCCTTCGGAAAAATTCGCTGGAATGTATCAATAAAGGCTTAATGAACTTCTCCGGGTTTACCATCCAGGTAAGTGCGGCAGTTAGTATATCCATATCAATTAAATCTTAAGATTTCCAAATATAGTCGACCGATAGCACCAAGCCCTTCCAGAAGTTGAGTGATCAAATAGTAGGTTTTTAGAACAACGTTTTCGTGGCATCAAGAAGCCATAAACATATCACAGGAAGCAGGGTTAGCTACCTAAGACTAATATCTCAATTATTGGGTCATTCTTATCGCGACTATACCCCCGTTCTCAGTAAGCATTACTGGTGATTCGCTCAAGCGCCATAACACCCCTTTATAGCTGGAGTGCATTAATTACGGGACTAATTAGGAATATGGATCTAGTAACACTGAAATCGGTGACCCTTCTAATTGGTTTAGCGATTGTCTGGAGACAGTTCAGATTAGCCCACCAAAACTCCATAGCACTGCTATTTTAGATAAAGCAGGTTTTACCTGCATGAGAATATTTACTGGTCCTTGGTAACTGACTTGAAGTATTTACTTGCAGCTGGGTTTAAAGCTCAATTAGGACCTCGTTTTCAATAATGAGTTCTTTCGGGAAGCAGTACGAATACCGTATATTTCCCCAGTTTGAGATTGTTGTGCTGTCGTTCACAACTAGTTCTCCCGGGTGGCTCCACTTATCAGCCAGCAAAGTGCATTACTGCTTCGGGGTGGCTCAACTATCCTGCTTACAAAGAGCATTGATTCTCCCGGGTGGCTCAAGTTATCAGATTACAGCGTGCACTGATTCTCCCGAATGGCTGCCAATCGGCCATTACTTGTGGCCAGTTATTGAATCTAGATATATATATCACCAAAAGATACATTCCAATCGGATGCATCTAGATTTATATCAAGAACAGACACATTCCAATCGGATACATCGAGATACAAATCAAGAAAAGATACCCTGCAAACCAGAAATTTAGTCAATCAGCAGCGGTCACAGGGTTATCCGCAAAGATATCGAAGGCCAAAAGATTGTCCTGATGCGGTGTTGCATCCAGTTTATAAATGAATGAAATGCCCGGGAATATCTATTATTAACTATGGTTTTCACCAATTCTTTTATGAGATTGTCAGCACTTGTGCTAGCACTTACAACCAGTAGTGGACTATTGGCAAATGCACACCCTGCATTCAACGGAGATAGAGCTGCATTTTTTTCCATGGAAACATCCCAAGAAGTTGCCAATGAGAAATGTCGCAACAGTTATCTCAATGCCGGCGCTACTAACTTCTGGGTGCCTGAAACAAACGGCGTCTACTATTACGAATGTGATGGAGCAAGTCCGGCCCAACTGACATGTTGCTCCTCAAACACATACACCAACTTGGAGGTGGGACTTTGGGATTCCACTCCGTGTGATATGAATGGCAATCCTGGCGTAAATGTTGCTAGCATACCTGAACAATGCCAACAATTTTGGGAGCCGACCTCCAGTTCAGGATCCAGCCAGAAAGATTGTTCAGCAAAACCTTCGCAAGAGGAATTTCAGAGCGCTGTAAGCATCTGCAACGCTATTGGCAGTGGTGGTGTCTACTGCCCTTCGGCATATAGCCCCTTCAAATTAGTGTGCAATTCCGAAACTTCAAGCGTTAACACCGAATGTTGTGACAGTGGAAATGTATGTGGCCATGTGGGCATCTCACTAACAAGCAACGGCTGCAATGTAAAGAAAGAGGATGTTAGAGAAGGGTGTGGAGAGTTTCCCGAAAGCGTGTACCAAAACGCTTTGAACGCTTGTAATAGCAATTACGGTGGATACTACTGCGAATCCGAAGACAGTCCATACACCTTTGTTTGCCCAACCGGTGACTATCTAAATCCACATTTATCGTGTTGTCCTAGCAACAAAGTCTGCGGCCACACAGGATATACCACTTCGAATGCTTGCAACATGCTTGTATCGAATACAACTTCCAGTAGTGTAAATTAGAAAATACCACAGATTTAACGAGCAGCAGTGAGACTCCACAATAAAGGGTTCTTACTATAACAACAGATTTTACCTCAACATTGAGTGCATAGTTACTATGTAATGAACTATAAGCGGTCTGAAATGTTTTACAAAGAAACCCATATGACAATGCTTTTCACGATAATAGCGCTAAATTCGATTATATATAATTCAAACCAATTTCGGCATTAATATTGAGCAGCACAGATAAAGTGAGTACACTAACCACATACTGTTATGGTCAGTCTATCAGTCAGGTTACCGTTACCTAAATATTAGTGATCTAAGTTTATAGGCAATGATGTTTCCCATACGATAGTTAAGAAATACTACTATATTTGTATCAGTACAGTCGTCACTATATGTTCCATCGGGGGCGTAAACATTCATTTTTGCTTAGTCGACTAGAAATTTACTTCAGTGCAGATAATGTCAAACTTAATAGTTCTTTCGCTTTGGAAAAATCGCTGAAAGGCTGATTTGAGGTCGATGGTATGTGTGTAGGGAATTTTACTCCCCGATCTACCCACTCTACAAGGTAAAGATCCGTATTGGTGACGACCCTATTAGTATTTGTAATCCGAGAGCTGTATTAGGGAGTGTTTAATGGTCCATGCCAACTCACTAATAATAACTTATCTATAGCCCTTAATGGAGTTTCTACATTTAGGTGAATCTAGCGATCGTCTACTCGCATAATATTTACAACTCGATGAATCCAGAAATATTGAAATAGAATATTCTATATTATACTAATTTGGATAGCGCATGGTTCATCTTGTAAGTATTACGTAGGACTAAAGAGGCAATTTTATAGGATAACCCAAGAAGGACTCCCTTGTAGCAACCAACTATTTGTCTGACTTATAAAGGATTTTGGAACTCAAGAGATCAATTGGAAGAATAAATTTAGGATTAAAAAGACGTAGTCGCATCGCATATGTAGGAAAGACAACCCAATCTATGGCATAGAGGAACGCGCGCAATTTTATATATTAACGTATGGTATACGAGAGAGAAAATATCTCATAGGCTGTAGTGCTGAAATCATCTTTTACAGTAGGTGAAACACTATGGTACCGAATACGGGATCTAATACTTACACTTACCAAGGCAACATTTAATATTAATTTATATTCTTAGTAGTATATAATCAATAGTCGCATGGAATAATTACGATCACAAAAATTTTAGAATTAAATACGTGTAGTGATTTCTTGCTAAATGTGCTTCCCGATTCTTACTGACATTTGTCACAGTTTTTAATCCTATTATCGTGTTCTGATTCGCAGTAACGACTTTGATACATGTTTAGCAAACAGTATCAATACCACCCGCGATGTAGCTTTATCAATTTAGATATTCAATGAATATTATTGAGAAAGCTCATTATTCTTGGTATGATGGAGCTTGGCCGACCTAGGTCTTTAACAGCAGGGATGTGGCTTATGGAAAAGGTATGTTCGGGTAAGTTCTGAAGAAATTTAGATTAGAAACTTCTTCAAAGTCTATGATTATCCTGTAAATTCTAGTGGTTGCTAAAGGAGCTTCATTGCGACCAATATTCTAGGAAATACTGCTTGTTGGGAAAATTTGGGACCCCTCTCCTTCGGTTAAAACTCTCAAACTTCTTATTAATAAAGGCATAATTAACTTCTCCAGGTTTACAATCTGGGTAAGCGCGGCCGTAAGTGTATCCATATCAATTAAATCCTAAGGCTTACTAATATAGTCGGCCAATAGCACCAAGCCCTTCGAAACGCCGATTGATCCAATGGTTGGATTTTCAGATCGTAAGTGGCCTCAAGAAGCCACAAGCATAGAGCAGAATGTAGGGTTTACTTCCTAAGACTAGCGTCTTAATTAGCATTACTGATGATTCCCTTGAGCGCCATAACATCCCTTTATAGCTGGAGTGCATTAATTACGGGACTAATTAGGAATATGGATCTAGTAACACTGAAATCGGTGACCCTTCTAATTGGTTTAGCGATTGTCTGGGGACAGTTCAGATTAGCCCACCAAAACTCCATAGCACTGCTATTTTAGATAAAGCAGGTTTTACCTGCATGAGAATATTTACTGGTCCTTGGTAACTGACTTGAAGTATTTACTTGCAGCTGGGTTTAAAGCTCAATTAGGACCTCGTTTTCAATAATGAGCTCATTAGGGAAGCAGTATGAATACCGTCAATATGCCACTCTTTGAGATTTTTTTACTATCATTCACAACTAGTTCACCCGGGCGGCTCCACTTATCAGCCAGCAAAGTGCATTACTTCTCCGGGGTGGCTCAACCTTCAGCTTTTCAAGCGTATTGACTTGTCCCGGGTGGCTAAACTTACCAGCTTACAGCGCACACTAATTATCCCGAATGGCTGCCAATCGGCCATTACTTGTGGCCAGTTATTGAATCTAGATATATATATCACCAAAAGATACATTCCAATCGGATGCATCTAGATTTATATCAAGAACAGACACATTCCAATCGGATACATCGAGATACAAATCAAGAAAAGATACCCTGCAAACCAGAAATTTAGTCAATCAGCAGCGGTCACAGGGTTATCCGCAAAGATATCGAAGGCCAAAAGATTGTCCTGATGCGATGTTGCATCCAGTTTATAAATGAATGAAATGCCCAGGAATATCTATTATTAACTATGGTTTTCACCAATTCTTTTATGAGATTGTCAGCACTTGTGCTAGCACTTACAACCAGTAGTGGACTACTGGCAAATGCACACCCTGCATTCAACGGAGATAGAGCTGCATTTTTTTCCATGGAAACATCCCAAGAAGTTGCCAATGAGAAATGTCGCAACAGTTATCTCAATGCCGGCGCTACTAACTTCTGGGTGCCTGAAACAAACGGCGTCTACTATTACGAATGTGATGGAGCAAGTCCGGCCCAACTGACATGTTGCTCCTCAAACACATACACCAACTTGGAGGTGGGACTTTGGGATTCCACTCCGTGTGATATGAATGGCAATCCTGGCGTAAATGTTGCTAGCATACCTGAACAATGCCAACAATTTTGGGAGCCGACCTCCAGTTCAGGATCCAGCAAGAAAGATTGCTCAGCAAAACCTTCGCAAGAGGAATTTCAGAGCGCTGTAAGCATCTGTAACGCTATTGGCAGTGGTGGTGTCTACTGCCCTTCGGCATATAGCCCCTTCAAGTTAGTGTGCAATTCCGAAACTTCAAGCGTTAACACCGAATGTTGTGACAGTGGAAATGTATGTGGCCATGTGGGCATCTCACTAACAAGCAACGGCTGCAATGTAAAGAAAGAGGATGTTAGAGAAGGGTGTGGAGAATTTCCCGAAAGCGTGTACCAAAACGCTTTGAACGCTTGTAACAGCAATTACGGTGGATACTACTGCGAATCCGAAGACAGTCCATACACCTTTGTTTGCCCAACCGGTGACTATCTAAATCCACATTTATCGTGTTGTCCTAGCAACAAAGTCTGCGGCCACACAGGATATACAACTTCGAATGCTTGCAACATGCTTGTATCGAATACAACTTCCAGTGGTGTAAATTAGAAAATACCAGAAATCATATCAGTAGTGGTGATACTTCAAAATAAAGTATTCTTGAAATAAGACTGTTGCTACCTCAACATCGATTCCATCATTACTGTGTAAGAAACCATAAGTGGTAAAAAAGGTTTTATAACGGAACCGCCAATGATGATTCTTAGAATCATAATAGCACTAAATTCGATTACATCAACGTCGACTCCAATTTTGATATTAATAATAATGGTCACAGATAAAGAGGGTACAATAACGACGAGGATATAGATGTGGTGCCAGAGTGGAGCAGCATCCTGTCTCAGAATTTTTACAGGTCGAACTGTTCGTTGACATAGTCACATGATATCAGTAGGAAAGACAAACCAATGTATTGTATAGAGGAATGCGCGTAATTATGGATATTTACAAATTGTGTACGAACGAGAAGATACCACCTTGGTTAAGGTGCAGGGATTGTTTATTACAGCAAATGAAGAGTTGTGTCAAGTCAGGAAACAATATGGCATAGAATATGGGATCTTATACTTGTACTGGAATGAGGCGTACCCATATGCGTGAAAACTAATCTGACAAACAAGCAAAGGACGACAACAATGCAGTATCGTGATACTACTCACATTCATCTAGGTACTCGAATATCTGATTATCCTGGGAAGGACGACCAATGGTATGGTTTGTCTATTACAATATTATCTAAACAATTCTAAATCAACCAGCTAGAATACAATGTTCCAGCCATTTGGGTGCTTGCAGGCCTGGAAATTGAGATATAATCACATTCGCCACGAGGGTAAAGCAACATTTAATATGAATACAAGTATGTTTAATGGCAGTAGATAAGCAAGATTTGCATAGCATCATCACAATCACAAAAACATAAGAATCAAATATGTGTAGTGTATTCTTAGTTGCTTGACGTGTTTTCCGATGAATACTGACATCTGTTACACTTGGTAAACCTTATTAGTATGCTCTGGTCACCAGCAACGGCTTTGTCCCATGTTTTGCCAACAGTATCAATACCACCCGCAATGTAGCTTTATCAATAAAGATATTCGATGATATTAATGAGAAAGCTCATAATTCTTCATACGATGGAGCTTAGTCGACCTAGATTCTTAACAGTAGGGACGTGGCTTATGGAAAAAACATGTTCTGGTAAGTTCTGAGCAAAATTAGTTTAGAAATTTCTTCAATGGCCACCATTATCTTGTAATCACTAGAGCTTGCTATAGGTGCCTTATGGCGACTAATCTTCTAGATAATACGTTAAAAAATTGGGAACCCTCCGCTTCCTTCGGCAAAGATAGACCGAACTTAATAGCGAGGCTTAATTAACTTCTACAAGTATACAATCTATGTAAGCGCGGCAGTAAATGTATCCAGATCAATAAGATCTCAAGGTTTACAAACATAGTCTGCCAATAACACCAAGCCTTTGGAGAAGCGGGTTGATCGAATGGTTGATTCTTCAGATCAACAATCTAGTGGACTCAAGTAACATATATTGTACAGAAAGTAGGGTTAGCTTCCCAAGACTAACACTTCAGCTATTGGGATATTCTCATTAGCCAGAAATTTAGTCAATCTAAAGCGGTTACAGGGCTATCTGAAACGATTTCGAAGGCCAAAAGATTGACCTGATGCGGTGTTGCATCTATTTAATAAATGAACGAAATGCCCGGGAATATATACTATTCACTATGATTTTCACCGATAGTAACGAATACAACTTCCAGAAGTGAAAATTAGATAACACCAGAAATTTTATGAGTTGTAGTGATACTCTAAAATAATGAATTCTAAGATTGTCTCAACTTGTTCTTTCTGGATAATGAAGAAATATACACGGTCCGTTTGCGAAACAGCACGCCAGCTTGCTCTCCTGCAATACTTGATCACATTTGTTGAGCATTATGGCCGAGCTAGTAATTCAGGTTAATACATGAGGAATCCTTGCACTATAATGGTATCCCGCAAAATACATTTCTGCAACTCTCTGGACACAAGCGTTAGTTATATTCCTTCAAACCCCCTAAATGTGGCATTCACAATCTTTGGATCATCACTAATATATTATTCTGTAGTTATGGGATTCTTGAGTTGTGGCAAATAATTTACTCAACATTATATACATATGAATTATATATCTATTAATGGCCAATTGTCTTTGATGATGAGTATGTGCATAAGTTGTGTGAATATAACTCAACTCTTAAGCCACTCAAGAACTTGAATTATTCAGGACTCATATTTGTCCTAAGGTATAACATGAGCTCATTGATTTCTTTAATCTAGTTAGTAACTAGATATTACTTAGCATAAATAAAGATACCACCAATTGGTGACTTTCACTCCTAAACATGCTACTCTAACACCAACCCCAAAATGCCCTGCTATCAAAGTCAGCTATCTTCCACCCCAGTGAAATGTACATTGAGCAGATCTCCTAAGTTGGCCATGAAGGATTCTTGTCTAGATATGGTAACTTTAGTACCATCTATCAGAGTGGAAGGGTTGGAAGATTCAGAAATTCAACTTTCAGATATAGATGTCAGAAGAACATCTGAGTTAACACACAATGAAGAGCAAGCTCAATACAGCTCTTTACAATTGCATATATGATTGAATCAATGGGCTGCCTTGTGCATTGGCTTCTCTGTATACTTCTACTTTGAGATATTTGTTTAAGTCAATGATTGAAGATATCCCCAGCTCTGGAGTACCAGACATTCCTTTATTACCAGAGTTTGTGGCCCTTTCTGTATGGACAAAGTGCCAGTGGATACTAATGGTAATCCACAAGAGAACTTGATGTGAACTTATTACCCTAAGAGATATATGGGTGATGATCACATCAGCAGTCTTTCACTCAAGGTTAGCATGTTGCATTTACTCTCCAAACACCAATGCTAAGAGTGTACTCCTTCCTTAAAATGAGTGTACAGAAATCTCTGTGAGTATTCAAGAAGTTTGGCAGGAGAATAACCAGGAGTCATAATTTCAGATTAGCCAAAGTCAGATATACTCAGGATGGAGGAATTAGGTCAAGTAAAGCTTTTGCTAGGAACAGTTTGCTATTCTGCAATATTCCAATATCAATGACAAAGATGTACAAGGGATAATTAAACCTTGATGTACCATTTAAGATCCTGGATGTTGTATCCAAGAGAAAAGTGTAATAAAACTCTTGAATGAGTTAACTGAACCTAAGTGACAACTAAGTGCAGAATCTTAGAATTGTCAAGAGTGCCAGAAATATTAGCAGAGAGGTTCTGGTCTAATATTGGTCTTATATATAGCTGAGTTGGGCTATAAAGGCAACAGAGTAGGTTTGCTATGCAGGCTAGGCTTGGTATTCTTGAGAGTGCTAGATATGCTAAGCTTGGGTAGAAACTAGAATGGATTTGTTGAATTCTTAATTTTGTTGAGACACACATAAACTAAAAGGTTCAGTAAACTTTATTTATACTTTTCTAATTGTGTTTTATTAGTAAGCACCAAGAGACTGGACTAATTGAAATCTGTTGGGGTGTTGATAGGTGCATAAGATAAATGAAAAATTGCATCATTAATCAGTTGATGTCTTGGCAACTGCTAAGTGGTTGGATAAATCTCAGATGACTAATCACTTGGAAAGGCTTAGCAGATCAGTTGAGGATGTAATGACCACATGAAAATTGATCAGGTGTGACAGCTAAAAATAGATACTGAGAAGTGATAAAATAGACCATAACACAGATTAGTTATGTTTGGGTTAGGGAAAATCAGCAAGGGTACTAGATTTTGTAACAGAGTGAAATTGGCCAAGTTTAAATGTTGATGCACAACACTGGAGAATTTCAAAATGATTTGAGGGCTACTGTAGTACATCCATGGCCCTACACACCTCATATGAGCACCAGTCAATGTTTATACACACAAGCAGTGGTATAAATGTGAAGACTAGTGTAAACAAATAAACATTTGTTCAGCAGCCTTTTAAAGCAGCTGCCACCAATGGCATAAGGAAAGCAATGGGAATTATATGCGGATTTTGCAAGAATATTCTTACAGAAGCAACTCACCAATGCCAGCTTGATGCATCTGAAGCTTTTATATGAGCCCTATAAGAAATGATTTGACTCTTTAGTGGATTGAGTATGGATTGCCCAGTGAAGATCTCTCAATGGTAACATTACAGTCCTACTGTCTTGGAATACAACCAATTCATCATGAAGTCCTACTAGCCTCTTAATGGTATTACTAGTAAATACTCTCATCAAATGTTAATGTTTCCAGAAGGTACCTGTACAGTTACATAGCAGCTGCACAATGGTCTTATAACAGAATCTTTGTGTTTTTCAACCACCAATACTGTTGGAATTCCCCACTTTGGTAAAATACTCAAAAGTGTCCTTACATTTCCTCAATGGTCCCATGATTGCACTATCATGAAATCTTGATACCATTATGCTGCTTAAACCTTTGGCATTTCCATTTTTTGGTGAGAAACTTGCTGGTATACTGATGCTCTTTGATGGCCTTATTAGGGCTATAATACAGTCATAATTCAATGTTAGTTTGTTACTTATTATTACCATATGCTATCAGCCCCTATGTGAAATATTTGTGACAATCCTTTCAAAAGGATGTCTCAAGTTTAAAATCCCATGACTCATAGGTATTCATGCTGTAAGGCTTCCATGAAAGATTGTTAAGATAATTGCACCACAGATCACACAAAAAACTTGTTAAAAATCTTGGCATGAGCATGCAATCAAGTGGGAGTGCTGTAAAACTCTGTAATTCCACCAAAATATTCACCTAACTTTGTCACTTAGATCATTACCTATCAATCTCAGTGAATACTGTCCAAATTCCTTGCTGGAGTTTACTTGGAATTTTTCACCAAAATATCAAGTATCAAGATCATGTATATTTGGTAAGTTGTCCAAACAACCCCCAGCTTTGCACATATGCTCTTGGGACCTTCCTAAGCATATTCTATATGTCTGCTATTCCAAGGCCATGTAAAAGTACAAATACCACTTCTATACTCAAAAAATCAATATGTGAAAACCACATCATCTGCTTGATTTTGCAATCAATTCCATCATCTCCAAAATTCTTATAACAAATAACAGACAGCATCATTATTTAGGCTTCAGTACTTGCCAACAGCAAAACCTTACTGTTCTATTATACGCTGCTCCCATGTAGCTGTGTATTGATGGTGTCTGCAATACACAATCAAATGTTTGAAGTAAACATCCACATTACTTTCTGGGGGCATGGCTGCCATGCATGAGTAAGGCATTTTATGGATCCATATGACACTATTATGATGGAAAGTAAATGCAATTTGGTAATCTGCAGCTGATTATTGATGCCTCCTAATGAACATATGTAAATGTAGCAAGTGAGCATCCATGACACCTGTTGGGGTATAGTTATCATGTAGAATCTGAGTGTTTTTGGGATTTGTGTAAGTTAGTGCAATGAAAAATAAAGGCATTTTAGTACCGCACAGCTGTTTAGTGATGACTCTCAATAGATACAAGTGACTATAGCAAGTGAGGGTCTATACTACCTGTTAGGGTGTGGTTACCACATACAATAAAAGTGTCTTAATGAACCATGTAAAAATAGTGTGATGAAAAACAAAAGCATTCTGATAGCATGCAGCTGATTAGTAATGACTCCCACTAGACCCAAGTATATGTACCAAGTGGGCATCCACAACACCTGTTAGGGTATGGTTACTGCAAAGAATAAAAGTGTGTTATGGATTCATGTAAAACTAGTGCGGTGTAGTGGGGTCACAGTGACACCCACAGGCAGATGTGCTCATTCTTATGCGTTCACTTCCCTAAAAAGGATTACCCCGCCTATATTATTATCATCCCAAATTTGCAATATTTCCTATTTTTGTCTATGTGATTATTACTATGCAACCTGACAAACTATTTGTCACTATTAACCCATTGCACAAGCTATTCTTATTCCTTGCCGAGATGCCAAGATAAGATAGTTACCTTATAAGGCAAGTACCCCAACAGTGCCCATGTCACGTGACCATCTTGGTTTCATAATCCCCCATCTCACTACCATAAGAGGCAACCACATGACACAGAGGTTTCATGTTACCACTACCTGATTGGCTAGGTGCTACTATGTCTCATGGAACAATCCGCCAAGAATTTGCGCTATTTTTAGTACACAAAGACATGATTGGTTGTCTACTACCTTCTGGAAACTTCCGGAAGGTATTTTCTAGCAAGAAATTGAGCAGCAAAAAAAGTATATAAGGGAGGCTATCCCTTAAAATAAATCATCCCTCTTCCAATATTCCGACTTATTGATTAGTGAGATCACCGCTACCTATTACCACTATTTTCTGACTCAGACCTGACGACACTCCCAGGAAACCGCGCTGACAGCCAACTGACCTTGGAGGCACTACTTGTGAGGAATACTCAGAGTAGGTATATTTTATTATATTTGTTTGTTTTCCCAAGTTTGTTCTTGTACAGGCAAAGATACTTTTCAGTCTTTGTAACTATTGGTCAAAGCTGCATTCTTATCAAGTCCCTGTTGGTGGAGTTTACAGTTGTTTTGACTTTGGAAGCTTTAGTACATTGTCATCTCAAAGGACGTCGAAGCCATTATAAACTTTTGTTAAGACGCCAACTAAGTTGGGGATTGTAGTTCAATAGTTTTCCCTTGACAAGCTTGAGGCTTTATCCCCCATCACATTAGATTAGACAAAAGACCCAGTATTCCTAGCAAGCTTTTGCCAGAGGTTATCGCACCCAGTGAACACCCCACACACATTCACACTTGAGAAGTGTTGGCCGTATTTTGCCCTTTGGACTTATACACCACCACAGCGGTAAAAAATAAAGGCATTTTAAAACCATGTGGCTAAGTTTTAGCAATTCCTGCAGGACACTAGTATAAAATACAAATGTTAGAGTATAGTCATTTCATACAATATAAGTATTTGGAAGCCAAAAGCGTATTAGTACCACATAGATTTTATTGTCAACTTTTACTGCACCCAAGTGGGTGAGAAAACAATACCTCTATCATATTGTCTAAGGTATAGCTATTGTGTATAAGCCAAGTGACATTAAATTTGATGTAAGACTACAAAAATTTGAAGTACATTGATACTATGAGTTCAGTTCCCCTTAAACTATTTATATATAGAATTTGATTGCCGACTGAATTAGTGGTTACTATGGCATCAATTTCAATATCTGTTATAGTTTATATATATTGAACTTTTGGATACACTTTATAGTTGGCAAAAGTAATAAGGTTACAGCAAATTTGCATTGGTCATGAATTTTTTACTATATTAGAGCTGCACAATTTTTGGCACCCAAAGCTTGTTTAATCAGGTACTGTGGCCTGATTGGGTTGAATCACATAAGTTATAAGTTATAGTATCCAAGGTTACTCTTTAATGATCAGTAGAGTATCAAGACTTATAAATAATATACAGAGAGAGTAAGGGGTCAAATATGGGCCCAGACATGCCTACCAAGTGACTAGACATATGTGCAAAGTGCAGGGTAAAAATTTATGGACAGGGTGTGTAGGGTAAAAAGGAAGAATTGTAACCCTAAGGGACCAGAACCAAGAATGAAAGAGAAGTAAGTCAAAGGGATTTTAAACAGTATGGGAGCTGTATGGGGGATTGCATCCCCAAACTGTTGTAAGAGTCTTGGAGATATTGGAAGTGATTGGGAGGACAGGTAGATTATGTGGTTTTCACTTAATGATTTATTAAATGTAAAAGTGGTATTTATACTATTACATGATTGTGGCATAGCAAGCACATAGAATAGGCTTAGGATGGTTCCAAGAGCATGTGTTGATAGTTTGGGGCTGTTTGGACAACTTTACAGATTTTCATGTTCTGGGTACCTGATATTTTGGTGAAAATATTCCAAGTAAATCACAACAAGGAATTTGGTCAGTATTCTCTAGGATTTGAAGGTAATGATCTAAGTGACTAAGTTAGGTGAGTATTTAGGTGGATTTACAAATTTTTACAACTATAACACTTACACCCTAAGCTGTGTTCCCAGCACAAATAAGACAGTGTGCATTCTAATTGTGGTTTTTGGCTCACTTAGCACCATCCTTGTGGAGGCTGCCAAGTTAGTGCTCCATAACAGTAGGCTTAGAGCCCAAGATTGCCTACCACTTATGTGATGTGTTCTTGGGGTACAACATTGATTCATATTAGCTAGGAGGGCTACTATATGCAAAAATTTGCTTTATTTGCTGAAGATCAGTTTATATTAGGCCAAGTTTGAAAGGAACACTCCCGCTGGTCGCGAATGTAAGAAATCCCACTAAGCCCTTGGCGCCCCGACGTGTAAGACCTAGTACTGCATCATCCACGTAATGGGAGACTTTCATGCGATCCAAGCAACGGCATATGAAAGCATATCTTCAGCCTCCGGATCGAAGTAGAATTTAAAGTAATATCTCCTGGCATCTAATTTTAATAAAGGCTACACGTGACTGGGAAATACTGTGATTCCTGAATTTTGACTTTTGATCTGTACTCTGCAATTATGCCAAACGTCACCACAATTGAGTACAAATAAAAAACCTTCAGTGACCATCACCGGTTCTGCAATATGGAAAGCTTTTATGCAGAAATGCAACAAAACTGATGACTTCTGCCTGCAAGAATGGCAATCAGCTGTCGAGGCTCAATGTTTCGCTGTATTTGGTCTTGGTGTTAAAAGCCCAAGCAAATTTATATCCGGATTTCACCCACCGTTACTGAGACCGACGGTAGCACCTTCCGTTTTGATTGTACACCAGAGTCTGTTTCTTTTCTGTTCGAAAATGACACATCAGAGAGATGCAACGAGGTAACAGCTGTTAGTACCACTTGTGATGAAGTAAGCGACTGCACGTGGTGGTTTTGAAGAGAGCGGTGAACGCTCTACATACCTACCAACGCCTAACTCTACACCCAGGCGTCTCGGCTTATGCTAATTCCCCAATTGCTGAATCCGGTGCCTTAGCATACAACAGGCACTACCAGTACTTACTATTCAATAGGATACCCACCAGTAGAGACTTTGTGGTATCACAAGGATGCGTGTGACACTACCAACCATTTCAATTACCGAGCATTATCCTGGATTGCTGCAATTTACACGCGCTGTTCGCACACCCTCAGCTATGGTTTATCTCAACTAAAGTGCGGGCGGCATTCTATACTCATTCATGGGCTTGAAATTCACTCAATCTACCAGAATTGTCGTTAATGGCCGCATTGTAGAGGAAGGCATACTCGCTTAATGAGGGAATCATATACACATTACGGAGTGAAAATGCTACCTGCTTGTGGCGAAAATACTCCAACACCACTCCCACGAAACTAGGCGTTGCCTTGCCGCCTCGCCCCCCTCATTGAACGAGCACCTACAGGCAGGCCTTGACGTCACGGAACGCGGATACACAATTCGGAGCATACAGAGCAGTTAAAATTGGTCTTGGTGGTGGCAATCTCAACAACAGGATGGCCATCATTGAAAAATGCGATAACGGCATTAGTCACGCTCCAGCATGCACATCCATGTCGAATGAATTGATCCTGGAAGTTCATGGATTCAGTGATTGCTGGTTTGATGTCATGACACTTGTTCTATAGCATTGATGCCCCTGGTTGGGCGTGATCTAATTTATACGTTGGCATAATAGTTTCCGTTTCAAAGCATCATCCAGTGTAATAATGGTTCACTCATCAATTTGACCCTTACCTCCTCACCTGACCATCCTGTTCGTGATCACTGCAAATACCATAAACCTGCCAATAACATGTGAAAATGGTGCAATCTTCTCTTATTGTAACGATGAAATGTTTCAACCAAACCACCCCTGGAGCAGGTTTGTGACTGGGATATTGTTTCATGTAGTTATTGCCATGGATGCTCATTTTGTTTTCGCGCTAATGGGCATTCATTTGACCTGGGCAATGGATTATATCAAGAATATGTCGGTTTTTCTGGACAAGAATCCCTCTCTCCTTTCTCCCTCTGATAACATAATTGATCTCCGCCTTACAAATACTGCGAATGAAGTCCACCTCACACCTCATTCAAGGCTTATACAACCTGGAATCCTACAGTGATGTAATAATTCGCGTGGAGAAGCGGTGCTTTTACTTGCAAAAATATGTGCTAAGCTATCATAGTGACTATTTCAGAACCCTCTTCAATAGCAAAGGGATGTTCTTGGAGCTGAACAACACTGAGATCGACTTGAGCTGTCCAAAGCTGGAGGAGGACTCCATTACCAGGTAGGTAGTTAATGCAGAGCACTGGAGGTGCTCTGGTCTCCGAAAAGTATGAAGGCTGCTAAACCTCCTTTCTTCTTGTCCTAGATATGGGCCCGATGAATTCGAGCTATTCTTGAAGTTCTTGTACGCGTATGAGGATGTTCTGGACCACGTTTCTGTTCCAACACTCAAAGTAATTATCGGGCTTGCCCATCGCTTCTTGGTTGACTCGTTGCTTGAAAAGGCGGACGATCTGCTGGTGGCCGGGGTAAACATTGATATCGACAATTGGTTCGATCTCTTTAGCTTCGCTAGTTTCTATACTCTGGAGAAGTCTGTTACCGCATGTTTCAACTTCCTCCAATGCAATTCCAAGTCGATTTTGTGGGAAGACCTGTGGGAACTTTCATGCTCCGATTTCGAACGGTTTCTTCGAGTCTCGCAGTGCCTCACCCCTAGAGAGCACTATGATTTCGTCATGAAGTACATCAACCCAGCCAATCTGGATGAAGAGACGGCGGCGGCACGGAAACGACTCTTGCCTAGCTTGATTGAAAACTCTGAGCTACCATTCCAGGACGGAGAGGCCTCCCTGCTGGAGACGCTAGAGAGATACATCGTCGAGGAAACGGAGGATGATGCGGAATTGAAATGCTCATTGTACATGATACTCGCCAAGGGGTGGACCAGATGGCACACCAAGGCCAAGGAGCGCTTAATCAAATTGACCAATCAATGGGAGATCGAGTTCAACAGCCGAGTTGTTCGTGGGTATAGTTACTCGGGATATGTTCAGCCTCCGGGAAGCACCACCAATTGGGTGAAAATGGTGAAAGAGGCAATGGAATAGCCGAATGGATAGTTACATGTGTATTCGCTTTCCAAAAGAGTTGGCACCATCTCATTTGATATAAAAGAATGGCTTGGTATTTATTAGATTCATAATATTTCTACATTGAATTCTTCCTCCAACGACTCTACAAACGACCTGATTTGATGAAAAACGACATTTCAGAGACAGTTGATTCGGCTTGAGATGGATGCTGGTTACCTGATGCGATCCTCGTTATTTGTTTGTTGTTCTGACTAGACGCACAGTTAGCTATGTGTCCAAGGCTTTGTGCCCGTTGTTCTAGGTGATGTGCACTGCTCTTCGACTTACCAGATCTGTTGATTTCCCTCCCAGTTGATTCACCTTGCGTTCCAAGGATGACTTGTGCTCGTTCAGATGTGGCAGAATCTTCGCCGTAAACATATCCTCTTGAGAGTTTTCAAAATTGACGAACACCGTATAGCAGTCGGCCAACGGACATCGCCAGACACCATCCTGGTTGAACCTTACCGAAGGGCACTAAATACAGACTCGTGAGCGAATGAGACTCGAGTTATCCGGTATTGAGACTCATGGTATGGACCTCTCTAAAGATATTGATCTTGTTGGCGTGCTGGTTCTTTTTCCATCTCCCACACTATCAAGCGGTAGGCGCGATGAATTACTGTGTGTTCCAGGATTACCGAACAATGTCAAAGTACCTCTTTAAGGAATTTACTGCAGAACGCTGATCGCTGTATTGCTTTGGGTTGAAGTTGAAGCTGCGCGGATATGAACTCGGCGTATTCCATCAGCTTGTGGACCGCAACATCCTTTGATGAAGGAAGCCAATTGGCCAGCTAGAAAATACCATGTATCATACATATCTTATCTATCGTCGAGCATGCCATTTAACCACATCCTTACCATCTGGATCACTGCATCGTAAGTGCACCCGGCCGTGAGTTGATTAGAGAGTATGTTGATGATAAATCCTACATCCTCCGAATGGTTTAGTGACAGTAAAACGCAAGCAGCATACTGTTTATAGTCTCACCGGAAATGTCGGCTTTTTCTCTAGTTGATTGCCAAACCCCTTGGTATTTTGAGTTTACCTCCTACGGGCACAGATACATCAATATCCCAGCTACTGGCCATTTGGAAGTATATGAAAACTGCATAGCCTTCTATTACCTGCACCTCATACCAAGCAGATTCAGAGCGGATCCAAATCCCGGTTTTACCAGCGGAAAATTGTAAACTCCACTCAGATATTTGGGGGATTTGTATGGGAATAAACGAAGTCGTTGGAAGTTTGAATTTCTTAAGAACTAAATTCCGCTGAAGGTTAGAAATCTGGCAGTGCTGTGGAGGAAAGCTTACAAGCATTTGCTTCGACGAAGATGCGAAGAACCCTCTACCTTCGGGAGAAATCTCGCCTAGAGGGATTTTCGCATACACTTTGAATGGCCCCAGTGTGCTTATTTGTGAAAGATCTACAAGCCTGTTGTCCTGCAAAGAGTATGATTCAGCAAAGTCTGATTTTCGGGGAGATTCTACGGTGATATATTACGGCAATACTACATATTTCTACGTCAACCAAAGAGCGGAATGCATCTTTGACGTGAGTTGGAAAAAGCTCTCTTTCTAAAGGATAGTTCGCTATTGAACGGTTACTCATGTTTAACTCTCTAAAATTGAGTAGCGTTGTTCACAAACATTAATAATCGATAAACAGAAAATGATTCTTAATTATGCGCATATGTGTATGTTTACTAACAACCAATCATAGAGATTTCGCTAACTGATATTAATGTGGTGGGTATTTGAAGGCTGGTTTCATGTCATTTCGGTTTCGCACTCTTTGGCATCTCTACAACATATATCGCAGGAACAAAGCGATCTACATCGTCATCGTCTTCGAAGTTTACGCAGTAGCTTCCCTGGTATGACTTGTCTTTGACCTAGATAACCCATCAGAATGAGTGTGAAGCGTTGGCTCCAATTGGGCTGTACCTTACTGGGCGGAAGCACTACAATGGCCTTATAGAAGCATGTTGTGTTGGGGTACAGTGCCAGTACTACATGGTCGATATCAAACTCTGGGTATTCATTAAGGATCGCCTCCTCGGGTAAAGGGATGATGTTGCGCGGCGGCAGATTGTATCTCCTGCCAACGGGAGTATGGTCAGTTATTAGTAAAAATCGGACCACACACAATAGCCTACATTCTTTTCCCGTTTTCATCCACATCGGCATCCTCTACTTGATACCTAGAAAGTATTTAGATCAGTATGTCCCTGGGCGTTCATGAAGCTGCTTCAAGACCAACTTGTTTTTTTCAGGAAAATACTGCAAAACCACTGCCAAGATCCATTCCTGACTCTTATCCTTAATTCGTGGAGTCTTGGCTGCTACCTGGATCAAGACTGCTTTAGGATATTGTAGACATGACCTACACTCATGCTGAACACTGACATAGCTTCGCTTGGGTATGATGCCATTTTCAAATTGGACTTTGAACGAGCTACATATTCAGTTCAATGCATTCCTGCGTTAACGAACTTGAAAACGTGGCGGTACGGGATATGCTTTATCGGGAAAGTGTGACCTTGGTCTTTTTACGTTGGAGACAGGGCCTGTAATCTCACCTTCAGCCTTTCTTTTCTTTCTCTTAGCATTATCTATGAGAAAGACATAACATTGAGAGCTCAAGCGACACATTCCAAAAACAGCCACCAAAACTGCGAAATACCCATCTCAGTAGGAGCGTCCCGTAGAGCTATCAATATCTCTAGATGCTCTAAGGCTGCAGAGATCACCCTAAGGGGAAAAGTGGATACTCGCTGTAAGCGCACAGCTGAAATGTGGTGTCCAAAATGGTGAGGTGAACTTGTAATTACTTTTGCTCTTTAGTCAGGTTTTCTTTTCCTTCTGTGTAAAGTTTCTGGAGACTATAATTTATGCTTGAAGCCACGCCTGTATCATTGTTAGCTTGTGGTTAAAGTCATGTTGACGACAATGCGTGTTCAGAGTATGCAGAAGGGTTTGAGAACGAAAGGCTCATTTACCTTCGTCATCCACCAATTTATGCAGCGAATTGATCTGGGAGAATATACCACCCCCCTCTTTTCGTATCTGCTCCACCTTCCCCAATTCACGACATACTTTTTCCCATACCACTATTTCCTCCTGGTCATTTAAAGCTCTTGAACGTGAAGTACGTTTTTTCTCCATGAAATAAGAGCAAGAAAAGCGGGCCTCTACCTCCACGGACCAGATTTTCTTATTGTCCCATTTAACATGCTGATTCCGCCCCACTCTTGATTCTGCCTAATTGCGGATATTTGTGACTACAGAATATGGGGATTCCCGAATCCTGTTCTATTTCCGTGCCATGAATGATGGCTAATACCCAGAAAATATGCATACGTACCCGTATATATTCATTGGCATCTATCGAGCAAACCTCCATCAGTTAGTCTTGGTAACCTCTCCTTTCCAAACTTTACTATTTCAATATGGATCGTGCTGGTAGTGGTGGACCTGAAGTATACATACGAGAGATTACTGAGGACAGAATCGACTTTATTTTATCTCATACTGATCTAAGGTATACCTCTATTTTATCGTTTACCTGGAGACCCAGGCTAATGCGCTAGGCACATAGTGTGGCGAATGCGCTCCGTAGAGTCATGATTGCCGAAGTCCCTACTATAGGTTGGTGGGCATAGATTTGTATTATGGGCAGGCGATGATGAAGCTTACTTCTCTCTGGCGCTAGCGATTGACATGGTCGAGATTGAACTTAACACCTCGGTGTTAGCAGATGAATTCATAGCGCATCGTCTGGGCATGATCCCTTTGGACAGCAACGAAGTAGACCGGATAAAATACACCAGAGTACGCTTGGCCATAATTTTTCGCTTGTTCAAACGTTTCTTACGTTTAGCATAGGATTGTAACTGCTCCCAGTATTGCTCCAATTGCTCGGTTGAGCTAACTCTGAATGTCAAGTGTACGGGGAATGAAACTCTTGATATCACAAGCAAAGATCTGGTCAGTAACGACCCACGCATCGTTCCGGTATTGGCAGGTCGGTAGCTTGACTAAAGCTTGGTTGGCCTATCTAACGGACATGATCCTTATGAACTCCCTTTTCCCCAGGCCCCGAAGATACTGGTATTCTCATCGTCAAGCTTCGGAAAGGACAAGAGTTGAAGTTGAACTGCGTGGCCAAAAAGGTGACCCACTCATATTGCTAATGCTCGAGTTCTACCTACCCTCCCATTCCTCCCAAAACCAATCTGTAACTGAGGCCGGGGAATTAACGCACCTCATACAGGGAGTTTCCAAGGAACACGCAAAGTGGAGCCCGATCAGCGGTGTGGGATTCGAATATGACCCCTGGAACAAGCTCCGACACTCGCGCTGGTGGATAGAGGAGGATGCCGAGAAGGAATGGTAGAGTACATTACTTGCTTGGTACGCAACAGTTGTCTGTAGCTCACGACATCTTCGCAGGCCTGTGAGTAGAAACGGCCAATTCGAAGAGAAACCCTCTCCCAACGAACGTAATGCACCCATAACTTTGATCCCAAAATGGCACACCACTCACTGGATATTTCGTAGCATTCGACTACAAGGCGGAGCCGGACAGATTCTATATCGACTTCGAGGTAAGCTACCTCGTGTAGAGCGGCCCTTGCATCATCCAGAGGTCTAACTTCCCCATCTATCCATTTCAGACGGTTGGCTCGTTAAAGCCAGAAGACATTGTCCTTACGGCGCTGTCCATATTACAAGACAAACTCGGAGCGATCCAGATCCAACTTGATGATGAAGCCAATGACCAAGGGGCCCAATCGTCGATGTGGTATTAGTCGCTCCTCGGTGACTACTTCCCTCCCCCTCCTCCCTTCCTCCATACTGTGTCCTTATTTTTTACTCCAACCAAACAAAATACCAGATCGGCATGTATCAGGAAACGGGAGTCAATATGGAGAATTCATAGCACAAATAAATGTCGGCCCGGTTCATTCGGATGCTTTTGAAGTGTCCACTTTTATTACAAGTAAGGAAAAGGGAGTAAGAGGTGATAAACAGAAGTGGAGGGAAGCCCCACCTCTATGTAAGAACAGGTAGAAGAGCCTTTCAATATATAAACATCCGAGTAAGTGCGTTAAGGCCTTGACAATATCCCTACTCCTTTTTGATATTCTGCGTACCACCGGTAGTGTTCACTGTGGGGGCGCTGGTATTGGGTGCAGCGGGAATAATCCCAAGCGCCGCCTGCGCCTTGGCGGTGTTGATGGCGTTCGTTTTTTGCTGATGTGAAGCAGGGATGTTAGGCTTTCTAAGTGAGCGAATATCATCGCTAGCAAACCCGGGAATACGGATGTTCCAGTTGCGCTCTGCAGCATTGATGAGAAGTCGTTAACACCAAGGGTTAGCACGGAGCAACCATCCTACATGTCCACTTACCAAGGTGGAGCTGTAGATCCTTCACTTCCAGTGTGTTGGATTTCCGATGTTTGGCCAAACGGCACGCGAAATTCGTGACCGACTCGATAAACTCATCCGCCACTTCCAAGAGAATCTATTGATAGGATGAGTTCAAATGGCTGATGATGACCCGCGCTACCAATACTTACATCTTCCACCTCCGATTCTAATCTTTCGTTCGGATCGATCTGCCCCACCAACTCCTGTATCTTGCGTTTCGATAGCAACTGCCCATTATTTTCGATATCGAGGGGAGTTGGTCTCAGCGACGTCGGAGTCCCTGGTAGACTCAAGCCATTGGAGTACTGTGTTGGAGCGGCTGTGGGAGCTATGGGCTTTGGAATCGGCGTGGCAGCTTTGGCCATTGTGTTTATAGGCATGGCTTGCGTTTGTCCACTTATGCTGCCTACCACGGAAGCTCCTGGCGTTACGGCCACGCTTGTGTTGGGTTTTATGGTGGCAGATAGCTGGGGTGATTGCGAAGAGATGCTACGCTGTGCCACCGGAGTAGCTGGTTTAATTGATTGAGCCAGTACGGATGCTCCATTGGTGCTGGCTGCGCTGGTACCGCCTATTTAAGAACAATCGTGTTGGTTAGTTTGATGGCTGTTCATGCAGCTTTAAAGTGACATCAGCCATCGAATAATATCCCCAAGGAAGGGGCCCTAGTAAGCCGCCCCTCCGAAGGCTATCTTCGGCAGATTACTCAATCATCACTTTACCTTCGGTATTTATGGTTGCTGCGGTGGTTCTAGGTGATAGACTCTCAAACAATGTGATGTATCTGGTATTATTGGCCTGATCTTTCTCGTATTTTTCGCGTTCCTCGGGAGTCAAATCAGCCCTCTGCAATGCTTGTCTAATAATCAAATTGTTTTGTCGTAATTTCTCTACGATGGCTTGCGCCTGAAGAGTAGCTTGTTGTTGCTGAGTCGCTGGATTCGAAACTGAACGCAACAGCGGCGACAAGGCTGTTCTGCTAGAGGTTCCCCCAGTAGCCGGTACCGTTCTAGTATTGGGGAGTGTGTTGGGCCTCATTGCAGCCCCTGTTAAACTCTGGCTCGTCTTGTTTTGTGAAAGTTGGCTAAACTGCTGCTTTTGTGCTGCTGTGGCACTAGCTGCTTGAAGCAATGCTGCCTGCTGTCCGTTGAGTGCCGACATATTTCGTGCCGGCAAATTGACTGGGGCTTTTGGTTTTGGCTTAGGGCCACGTTTGTTTTTATTCTGAGCAGCCGCAAATGCTTGTTGTGCTAGGTATTGGCTAGTTGGTTGGCCCAACTGTGACTTTTGTGACAGGTTCGGCTGCTGCTGTATAGTACGTGGTTGAATAGGTGGGCCGCTTTGGATTCCCTTTGCATTTTGTGCCAGGACTTGCTGAGCTAAGGATAACTGCGGATTTATAGACAAGTTTTGTTGGTGTGGCGAAGTCATGGATGGAGTAGAGCTACCTCCTTGTCCAAGTGAGGAGTTATTCATGTTCTGTGGGGCGAGTTGCTGGTTCGATCGGGCTAGTGGGTTGTTTGCTTGTGAAGGTTGTTGAGACATGTTGGCATTCAGATTGGGCTGTGTTCGGACAGGGGTAGATTGGCCTTCTGAGCCGTTCTGTGAGTTAGTTATTTGTGGGCTGATATTTTGTACTGGGTTTGATGTCGAGGTAGTGGAAGGATCGGTAGGATTACCAGAAGACATAATAACGCGTTTCAGTGGATCACCAAGAATAAACTTATCCTCGTTGTTGTCTACGAGAAGTGGCACACTTGCTTATCTCTCGAGTCATTGGATTCCCTCCTTACCCTAAAAAAAAGGGGAAAAAATTGAGGGAAACTGTTCAATCAAACAATCCATATTTCCCTTGATCCACATTTATCTAGGCATTCTTTGGGATCCGGGAATTCCAGCCAATGCCCTCTCTCTGATGATTCGTGCTTGTGAGCATTTAATCATTTCCCTGGTTTGATTCGACTTTCTCGTAAATATCCAAATATGGAACAACCGCCCTAATGTTGATGAGGATGGGTCAACTTTGTCCTCGGCCTGCTGCAGCATTGTTTGTAGAATGGATACAAGTAGATTCACGACTGATACACTGCCAATTTCTAGCAGCATTTGTATTTGTATGCTTTATTGATAAGCGCTTGTGATTAAAACCTTCTTGTTCAAGTTGTACACCTATAGAGCTTACGTCAAAGCCACTTTACGAAATCTACACTCGCAGTCTGCTTTCACCAGCTGCTGGTAAATAACGCAACGTAGCTAACAAGAATAATATATGAGCCGCAGTAATCGGTCCACACCTTTAGGCCCGTCATATATCTCTTGACAGAAATCATCGCTAAAATGATGAAAATAGGACTTTGATCCCGAGACTTTTTATGCCTTGAGATTTCCACTCAACGGTGGGACTATATTGAAATGGAAGTACATCTCACTATAGATTGACGAAGATGCTAGTTGGGGGGAGTCAAGAATATCTTTTACTATAGTGAAATGGCTTCATGATACCAACAGGAAATAGAAGCAATGTGCTGGAAAAACCGCCGACAATGATGTACACCGACTAACCAATATCATAGCATCTCTCCATCCGTAACTGGAGACGTACCAGTAGCAATAAATAACTTGCAACAGTAGGACAAACTAAGTATACCAGTATCAGAGCTGAACGGTAACCGCAAGCTTACTTGACAGCTTCAGGAGTATCAGTACACGAGAAATGGGATTCGCAAACTGGTTCATTCTTATTTAATGATGCTTGTGGCAATGTAAGCAAATTCGGGTGACATCAAAGAAATTAGGTAACTTGAAGAGTTGAGCGTGGGTAATATGAAAGAAAATGGAATCCCCATTAAATGAAATGCTCAGCATCCGTCTAATTTGGCTCGGAAGTAGATTTGTTGGAGTGCGCTTAAGGCTTCATGATTTCCTCGTAGATGAAGACTGTATGGCAATAAGTGTCAGTGTTGTCGCTTGGAGTGCTGAGCATAATAAGTACCTTTGAGTTGCTCCTTCGTGAGTTGCTCCTTGTAATTATCAAAATCAAAGAATTGCTCATCGATTGGTGGGCATGTAGGCTTGTAAGTGGTTAGTATAGTAAGAAATGGAGATGGAGTCGTATTCCATATTGCCCACCTCATCTTCAGGGTCGTGATACTACAGCGTTACCATCAGGTAGGGTTAGTATTTTGAATCAAAAAGCATGGAGTAATGTCAACATACCTGCTCCAAGTACGGGTGTCTTAAGGCTTCTTCAACGGTGATTCTTCTGGCGGGATTAAACGTCAAAAGACGCTCCAACATATCAATGGCTTGAGCGGATGTTAAGTCAGTAGGCTACCAGGCTGATTGTTCGTTAGCTAACGTTTACCATGAGGGTTAGCGTTGGGGAATAGCTGGCTGAACGGGATCTTCTTCTTGAATGGAAGACTTTTGATGTAATCCCTGGCCTAGCGAGCGTTGATTGAAATATCAGTACCATTAATATTAGATACGTGAAGTGATGCTGTTTCTTACCCTTCTGCTCTTAATGGAATAGAAGTCCTCCATTGTAGGAGTACCAAGCACATCCAAGATCAAAGTTAATTGATGATGGTCTAGATGTAGCGAGTCAAGAACAAACAATGGGGTCAAAGCAAATTATGATGCTGCATGTCTGCCAAAGGATACAATCTCTACCGGGGAATAATGGTTTTCCACTTAGCATTTCAGCCAAGATACATCCCACAGACCAGACATCTATGGCTTTCGTGTATTCCTTGAAAGAAAGCATGATTTCTGGTGCTCTGTACCACCGAGTAGCCACGTATTCCGTCAAAAAGCCACCGTTTGATTCCTCATTGAAGCTAGCACTTCGAGCCAATCCAAAATCGCAAATCTAAACACCCAGGCTTAGATTCCTAGCTAACTTAGATCTTATGCATGTATTAAATTACCTTTAGATCGCAGTTGGCATTCAGGAGAAGATTGCTGGGTTTTATATCGCGGTGAAGAACGTTGGACGAATGCATATACTTTAGCGCACGAAGAGTTTGGTATAAAAAGTACTGGCAATGGTCATCGCTAAGATCTTGGGTACGAATTACGCGATGCATATCGGTCTCCATCAATTCCTAAAACAGGAGCGTTAGGTCTAAAGGAGGCAACTAGGCTTTAACGAAAGGTCTATAAACAGGCTACCTGGATCAGATATCTATAAAATACAAGCATATCAGTACCTATGAATGGATGGTATAAGACAGTTGTTACAACTTACACTTCATTGAATTTTTCAATGCTTTCAGGTCTGGTGATGTCAAGAACAGAAATAATCTACCAAAGAAATGTCAGACAAATGAAGAGTATTGGCTTTTCCGAAAGAACCTGAGACATTACGTTTTCGTGGTTGAAGTATTTTAGTAATTTTATCTCTCTTAGTGTGCGCAGACAAAACATAGAGTGATCAAACGGTGTAATCTTCTTTATGGCCACCTTTTGTCCAGAGGGTTTGTGGATGGCAGAGCTGTAAATGCGAGTATTTACCCACACAAGGGGGTTGTTTAGAGAGGTTCCCCTGAGTTGCAAACTGGGAAGGAACTTACCAAACAACACCGTAAGCACCTTCACCAATCAGATTAAGCAGCTCATATTGCTCCCCAACATTGAAACTTTTCAATCTTTGAGCAGCAGAATTATTAGTAGACATATTCGAATGTGAATTTGATGAGCTTTTCGTGGTAAAAAGCTCCTCAGAAGCGCAACCTCTGTTAAGAACCATAAATCCAGCCAAAATGACGAGTTTTATCGAGGTCTCACTTGAAGCAAATCCACCAATAGACAGATATAGGAAATGGAATATGTCAGCTCCAAGTTACCAAATCCAGCGAACCGATTGAGGTGCGACTATTTTTGATGCAGTCGAGTATATTAGTGATGTGTAGCAGTTGAATCTAAAAGTAGCCTGGGAAACACTACAGACATCACTTGCAGTGACAATGTAACATTTAAACAAACATTTAAATCAGCTTCCGTTTATTGGTGTGACTTCGGAATTCCTCTTTTGCATACTATTCCTTCGCTTGGTCAAATATTTTGACCAATTGCTTTTTGTTCACCTTGCCCATGACATTGCGAGGCAATGAGCCGCCTTTATAAACATGCAATAGCGATGGAAGCTTATACTTGGCTAAACGGGAGGAAGCCCAGTCTCTCAATGCTTGGAGCTCAATGTTCTATCCAACACAAAAGTCAGGAGAGTTTCAATGAGGATCTACCGAAACGATGTTACCTGGTCCTCCTCGACTAGCACCACTGCAGCAACTTTTTGCCCCCATTCTTCGTCTTCCGGACCTACAACTGCACAGTCTAGAATACCGGGATAATCCAGGATCTCCCGCTCAATCTCAAGGGCCGAGATTTTATATCCACCCGACTTTACACCATTTCGTTAGGAGGGATTCTTATTGCACAATCTCTATGATCCGAGGCCTCTTACTTTGATAATATCCGTGCTGGCACGACCCAGGATTTTGTAGTAACCGTCAGTGGTAATGCAACCAATATCGCCAGTCTTGAACCTGATAGAGACGCTTTGAGATACGGTCGAGCAAAAAATTGGTCATTCTTGAAATTACCATCGATCTTGATCAAACGTTTCTCTTGTTGCCTCGGGACGGTTGTAGTACCTAAAGTGTTCATTCGATATGAGCAAAGGTTGGCCGTAGTTTGGTTGTGCATATTGAGCCCATACTCTTTAAACACGTTATCTCCACGGACTTGGATTTCACCGGGGACATCCTGCTCGCTGGTAATGATGCGCCCATCTTCCGTCTTCAGTCTGACTTCTACACCGGGAAGTGGTAAACCAACGCAACTCTAAACCCGCGTATGACAGTTATGCGTCAGAGATGGAATACCGATGTGAGCTTAGCAATGCTTGTATGCTTACTTCCTTACGTAACGCTGGATCGCCAATTGGATTGCTCAATGCCATACCAATCTCGGTCATCCCATAACGTTCCAAAAGTTTGAAATGGCTGATTTGCTCCCATTCATTTAGGAGCTTGGACGGCAACGGCGCAGAACCCGAAATCATAAGGCGGAACTGCTTGCAGGATTCGGTAGCCTCTGTCTTCTTCTCAGGCGACAGCTTATGATAGGCGTCGCGTAATTTGGCTAATGGTAATGAAGTCAGCTTCATGAGTGCAAAGACACTACTGTGCTGTGCACTTGCCATAAATGGTGGGAACTGCCATGAAGAGAGTGAGATCCCGCTCTTTAGCCATGAACCTTTCCCATACATCGTTTGCATTGAATTTCCTCATCATTTCGACAGTGGCGCCAGACCATAAGCCGCACGTCAGAGCCTGAACAGGTCCATATCAGACAATCGTGACAATGACTATAAGTAGGAGCACCAGCTTTACTTACAACAATAACTCCCTAAATTGATGAGATTAGTCAGTGATTGCACATGTATATATATATATATATATGCATATGACGGAGATTACATGGGTATGGTGAAGTGGCAACACATGAAGGAGTTTGTCCTGGGAAGTCCATTTCCAAGCTTCCACAAGCGAAGTAACCTGAGCCTTGATATTTGTATGCGTGCTCACCACCCCTTTCGGCTTTCCTGAAGTGAGTGTCATCAGGTTAATGCCAATTAGTCCTACATCAATCGCTAACTAACCCGTTGTCCCGCTTGTATACATGATCATAGCATGTCTGGATTCATCCATGTCTAAGAAGTCACAATCCTAAGAGTGTAAGCTTAATCTTCTCTATTCCAATGCTCGAAATTGCTCATTTCACCTACCTGCAAATCAATAGGCTCGGATGTTTTGAATCCTTTAAAACAGATATAGCGTTTACCCAGTTTCTCAGCCAATGGCTTTACTGTTTGTTCATATTCTGGGCTAGAAATCACTATGCTCGCTTCCGAGTCAGTAATGGAGTATTCCATTTCTGCTGGTGGATGGCTAGCACCTAATAGAAATTCAATGCGTGCTTGAATGAATGCAGCTTATTCCTACTCTTACATAAGGGCACTGCTACACCTCCAGAAGCCCAAATGGACCACTGAGTAACGACATAGTTATATCCGTTAGGGCAGAGATACGCAACCTTTTCTTCCTTCAAATCTCTAAACTACCTGTTAGAATTCAGACACAACAGTAGTTCCCTCGACATAAATGAAAACTTACGCGCCAGTAAGCTGCTCCTTGAGTTTAACCACATCTCCGAGCAACTGACCGTATGAATATTGACCAGTAATATCCACTATAGCAGGCTTTGTTCCGAGTTTTTTGGCGCTAGCCACTGCTTCACGGAATAGAGTGAGATTTGGAAGAGCTAGAGTTGGCGGTTTATCAAAGGAAGGTTAAGTTAACTGTAGGTGAGCAAAGTTCCGACCCAGATTTGCATAGTTACTGCTTAGTGAGGCATAAGAAGTAGAGAAATGGCGTGAATAGGTGGACTAAAGAGAGTATTCATATCCAGCTCTTGCTACGAAAGACAAAATTTGTGAAGTAACCTTTAAGGAATGTCCTCTCGCAAACGAGCTCCAACCACGTAGATTGGATCGTGATAACTGACTTGGAATGTTGGCTAATATAGGCATTGTCAAGAAGTAGAAATTAGCTGTCGCTGGGCTTTTATACGAGTTGGATGCTGGCGTAACACGGCTTTGGGCACATCATCAAATCATTGTCTATCCGCAACGCTGATTTTCCGATTTGACAATGCAAATCACATTTATGCTATGACGCTAAATGTGGTGTGCTGTTGACAATTCGTCCTTCAAATGAATATTGATGATTTTTATAGAAGATATCACGGGTCAAAATTTAATCTTGATACTGATGATCCAAAAGCATGCATGATAAAGCCTCGGTACCGAAAGGAGAGCAAGGTAGTTGGCAAAGTGCATGATCTACAGAGTATTATAAAAGTTCCTTTGTGGTGAGAGGGTGGTTTTTACAAGAAATTGTAAGTGATTGAGTGTGAACATCTAAATATCTGGTAGGATCCCACTGCTAATTGTATGCAATAGAATAGCACTATATGGTGAACACAATTAGTAAAGGGCAACGGGAACTCAGTATCTGGGTTATTGAGCGCAATATGTTGCAGGTTCTACATTGCACCCAGGATCCATGTTCGACAAACCAGGGAAACAAGGAAATGAAGCTGCTGAATGCTACGGTTGGTACAGACTCGTTGCTCTGAAAAGTCTACGCATCCCTTCTTACTCAAAGTAATCTCGAATATATCTTTAGTATTTCTTTGTGGAGCCAAAACCAAGTATTAGCTGAGCAATCTTTACTTGGTCTTTAACTTCAGGGAATATCGAGCAGCTAGCGAAATACTCTAAACTTTTCAACTTGTACAACAAGTTACAATCGGTCAGTTGAGTGGATATTTTCCCGCTGTTAATGTCACTTAATTGAAAGATGACATGGCAGAGATGAAGCAGCCATCAAACTTCAATCGTACAGAACTCCTAATGTAGTCCGGTCATCGCACACTGAACATGATGGGAGCGGTCGGATGGTTTATTTACATACGATTGTCACTTGAAGATTTGGAATACTGGTAGCATATTGATCATCATACTCTAACTAGGCATGGCATTTTCTATTGGGGTCGAAGAGAAGCCAAGAGTGAAGTTACTTCATATCCCATGAATGCGTCTAGAACGATGATACTTTTCGAATGGTTCGCACGGATACGAGCTACCTGCAGTTTCAGGATCAGAGTCGGAGTCAGAGTACTTCCTTTCGTTGTTTAAGAATGTAGGTAACAGCAAGGTGTTGTTGGCTGGTTGGTGGGAAGTTAGCCAAGTAGTAACGAAATGTAAAAAACTGCGATTACCATTGGGGTTGATGAATCCTTCAACATGCGTGGTATAACAGGAACTGCACACTCGCATCGGCTGTGTTAAAGATAAACTTGAAACAAGTATTTTGTACTTGGAACAGTTTCCACAAACTTCAGCCGAGCATTTCCTGCATGTTCTTCTCGGGTGGGACAACGAAAAACGAGTCTTCTGGCATATCATACACTCTTGAGCGCGGCCATTCTCATCCTTTGGAACATCCCAATGTATGATTTGCCAGCCTGATGAATACCAAATAAGCTTTCAACACTATATATACCTCTAGTGTGCGCAAAACACTTACCTTTTCGCTCAAGCTCGCTTGAATAGAACTTAATATACTCCACCCACAAGTCTCGCTCTTTCTCCGTATTAGCCATGAGTATGAATACATTTTTGTCACAGATCAATTGGAAGGCGTTGAACAAGTCTTTGGAAAATAAAGGACAGCGTTAATCACGAAACTCTGTTATGCTCGGTAAAAGTAGTTACCTCCGTCGTCGGGTATTGCCACGGCGCTTATGTACTTGTTACGAAAGTACTGTTGGTTGAGTTTTGTCGAGGCATGACAAACCAAAAGATCATTGAACAAGCAGAGTTTAAAGTCCCGCTTCAAATTACCGTTCAACTCTTTCAATGCGCCCTCCATTACAAAGAACCTGGTTTGACTCCCCTTTTCCTATTGATAAAATAAAAATACAGGATTAGTCAAGTTGGCAAGGTCAAGTGATGTCGGAATGCGAAAGCGTGTTGTACTGAACAGTGGCATTTAAGAAAATAGCAACTGACAAGATCAAAGCTGCCAAATTGCGCTTGTAGCTCAGTAACCTTCTTGTTAGAGTAGCCCAATTCCTCTTTATCCAGCAGATCTTTACTTATCGGTTTGGTAGAGAAGACAAAAGATTGCCCAATAAAGGCCCCTCTTAAAAAGGAGTTGCTAAAATGACCAAGGACCAGTTGATTCGAAAGATGGAGAAAATCACAAGCAATTTGTTTGATGGTCATCAGTATTGGCTAAATTCGTATTTGATTGGCAACTGGACATAATACCTATTTGAAGGGCCAACTTTGTGGGATCTACTGAATGCTCTAGGTCTTAACAGAAAGGACATGTCGAACTGGCAAAGAATGCTAGACTGATGCGACTTGTTTAAGACAATACTTGTATTTCTAATAGTGCCCTACTGCATCAGAATCATTAACCCTGATTTATATTTGTTTACGTCAGGAAGATTGCTGCGTTGTATGCAGCTAGGAAGTGACTGTCATTCAAAATTAAAATTTTATGTTGAAAGCGTACACCAGTTACATATAACTTAGAATTGGTGAACGTAATTCCGTGAATTTGAATTGATTTACACAGTTGGCTAGCTTTGTTGGTTTCTAGTGTGGGTGCTGATAAGATCAGTATAGAGCATAAATGGCTGCAAGGCACTACGAGTGGACATTTCAGGCCTCAATTCAACACATACAAATAGAGATGAAAAGAGGACTATATGTATATGACCAATTACGATCCAGGGATAAGTGCAGCCAAAGTTCTCATACTCTCAATCGACAATCCAGGTGAACTGCTCTACACTGTTCTCAATTTGATTTACTTGAGTCAACGAATAACATCACTCAATACATAGCGTATCTCCATTGAGAGCATTTTTATAACGGAATCATTTTATTGCTAGCACTTAATCTAACGTCGTGACAAGCACTAAACATAATCAGAAACTCATGCTGGTCAATAAAGCACCAAAAAAGCTGCCCCTAGGAAACCTTCCAAATCTTAATTGAAAACTGCCTCACGCACTAAATGTACATACCTATCTAAAAGCACCTACGGTCTACCCGGGTTTCTGACCTCTCTATTATAGTTTTCAGGGTTCTAGAACCCCAGGTGCTGCTAAAAAACGAAGATTACGCCCTGGCACAGCTGCTCTTCGTGAAGTACGACGCTATCAGAAAGCCATTGACCTACTAAATAGAAAACTCCCTATTCCCCGTTTGGTAGTTCACAACCACCTCCACCCTTCACTTGTATGATTAACTGTGCAACATAGGTTAGAAAACTAGCTTTGATGTGCATATATGCGAGATTGACCAAAAACAAGTAGATCTTTGGTAGCAAAGCCATGCAATACTGGCCCTACTAGAGGCCACTGAAACTTTCCCTGTTCACTTATTCAAAGACGGGTATATTGCATACTTGAATACACACATTCTTTTTAAAGTTGATTAATATTTAGTAAGGTTTGTGCTATTGATGCCAAATGTGATACATTGTTGCAGAGACATTCAGCCAGCCCGACGAATTCGTGGCACTTCGAGAGGGTTGGGATAATGAGCAGTCCATAAAGGCAGTGCTACACATCTAGATGAATGCTTATTCTTGCTCTATCAATTAAATGCTATATATATGTATACATATTTCAAATTTACTTCTGAGTGATTGAATGTCTCTTCAATACTTAAAATCCATGTGTTTTGGAAAAGTTAAGGCTGGAGAGTATGTCAGACGCATCACACGCCTTTATTTTCAATGCGATCACATCTCAAATTTCTCACATCTGCTAGGTTGAATTTGCCCGTCTGGATCTATCACTTCCTCCTGCTCCGGGCCAAGTTGTATTATATTGATCATGATCTCGGACGTCGTCTTGGCACACTCAGTGAAGCATTGAAGTTCACTGAAAAGCGTCAAGAACTGGATATGAAAGTGAATAGATTCCATCTCCCCTTGGCTTTACTCACACAATAACCAGTTCTATATATACAAACATACATTCTATTGGCAAAATGTCAATATGCTTTATCATTCCAGCAATACCATATCGCAAACGAAGGCCTATTGCGAGTTTTCCCGCTGTTTCCTCGGCCGCGCGAGAGCAACATGAAGGGCCAAGGAGGACCGGTTGTACAGAGTAGAAAACTACAGCTTTGCCATTTCTTGATCTTGATAATTTACAATGCTCACACGGGTAATATCAAAACGGCTATGCAGTACACAGCAGAGATGTATTCGCTCTTAGAAAGCCCTTGCATAACTGAGCTTCAAGACCTCCAAGGCTTGATCAAGGCCACAATTCCACTTAATTGTTAAGTTCCATAAATGTAATGCTGATTGTTGCTGTGAAAGATTGGATTCCCGTTCGTCCATCTACGCTTGTAAACAACTATCCCCAAGGCCACTATGAGACATTCTCGGTTATGACGGTAGGGTGGCTAACTAAATACAAACTTTATAGTTTAGCTTGTTTGATCTCGGGGATGTGCAGCAAATCGGATAACACTGATCTAAAGGCGTTTTTGACCGAGAGACTAAAGAATATAGAAGGTTTGTAATATATGCAACCATTGAATCAGCTCACGGTTTTAAACTTTTGTGTTTATTTTGATATGTTGTTATCAGTTCAGCTCAGCACATTCTCGGGTATGCTCCCAATGTTTAGTCCCATACATGTAATGATTCTGACGTCCTTCCGCTTTTAGGCTCTCCAGATCAGCAAACGGCTATTGATCACAAGAAGTGGTGCGCGGTTATCAAAGGATATATGCTGCTCCATTTAGCAGATGCTTTGATGCCCAGATCTGAATTCCAAGAAGCAACAAAGGCAACCCGCGGCAATTTAGACAGTGCTTATTGTGCTAATCGATGAACGCTTTGATGTTTAGACGTTACTCGATATAGTATGACCGGTATACGCGAGTATTTTTTGGGAAAAGTTTGCGGCATTGATCTGCTCCAGCTGGGGGATGCTGTGTCAATACCAAGGCCAAACGACCGAAGCACTGCAATTTTACAAGGCGTAGTGTTCTGTACTGTAAGCATCCTATCGTTCGGTTATTGACGATGTTACCGTGTGCAGTAATCGAGAAACAATGGCACTTGTACGGCTGAACCAAGCGCTGATACACATAGGCTTACCAGCCTCTATCCGGGAAATGGCAGTTGACTGTTTATTGGGACTTTGCTAGGCCTTCACTGGTTAATCAGGTTTCTTCAATGAAGGTTAATTCAATGCCCGATACTATTCGAACTGATTGTTTAGAGGGGAAGCTGGATGGCCTTAGTGCCGTTTTTCATGTTGTCGAAGGTCTCATCACTCATAAAGCTGTGAAGACGAAGTCAGCTCTTCTAAAATTAACCACATCAATTATGCTCATAATGAACTCCTTCAACCAGGCGAAATTTTCTAGAAACATTGTACCTCACTTTAACCCTGTATAACACGCAGCTAAAGTCCATGACTCTATCACTATTGGGAACACTTTTTCAGCATACTCAGAATGACCAATCCGAAAAGCTGCTTACCGCAACCCATCTTTTGTTTCGTAACAGCCGAAACGACATGGGCTGTTTAGTTGCTGGAGGCCTTTTAAGAGGTATATGGAGTATACCGTATTTGGAGCCCTATTGACCTTTCTTCCTAGATTTCGATTATCGTCAGGGTTTGGACCATACGGCTAACAAGCGAAGTATCCTCAACCAAGCACATTGGAAGCAAGTGGAGCGCTATATCAATCTCAGTTGCACATAAATAAACCTCAGTTCTTGTTGCCACCATGCCGTCGTTCACCGCATATCATAGAATACAGACGAACCAAACATAATACCGATTTAGTTGATGTGCATTTACTGTGAACGCTTTTGGAGTACGCAGAGAAAAGTTTTGCTAAGCACTGCTTATCATACCCTCGACATTATGGTAGTAATCGCTTTCCACATATTCTTTCATTTCATGTTTAGTCAACCACGCATAGTCAACAATCTCATCCATGTCAACTTTAACTTCGCCACTGATAAACCTGGCTTTCATGAAATGAACCTGAACAACAGGCATTAGATATTTGTTCACTAGAGCTAATGGCTGCCAGATAATACCTCTGCTCCTTTGGCATCTGGGAACTTCTGGAGGTGAAGTTCGGGAAACGGGTATCGAATTTGGCCAAGTGGCGAGTCATGAACAAACTCTATCTCTAAACCACTACCACATTCTTCCAGAAGTTCACGTTTAGCTGCCTATACAACACTGTTAATCTGTAGAAATTATTGTACTGTTGGGGCCATGTTTTTACCTCAAGAAGAGTCTCTTGAATTTCAACTCCACCTTGTGGAAACTGCCAGGCCCTTTCCGGCCTTGGTTTTTTAACTAACAAATATAACGGCGTATCTGGTTTGCGAGCGACAGAACGAACACTTTTATCTGCATCCTTTGCTATTGCCAGGCTACCAGCTTTTCTCTCCAGTATAACTGCAGCAACTACACGGTACTTCTCTGGAGTAAGGAGATCACGAGAGCGTTGTGAAGTAAACCACCTAAGCCCATGCAATGGTTTGAGTGAGGGGGAACTGTCGTGAGAATCCGGTGAGGAAAGATGAGAAATTTTATTGACCTGCATTGAAGTTTCATGACATTCGTCGTAAAAGGTAAACCGGGCTTCGACCTGAGTGACCTAACCAAGAACATGTTACCCACTAGGATTTTTCCAACGTGGAAGCCGAAGCCGGGAACTTTATGGGTTTTCTTATCATATGGATCAATTTTTCACTTAAATCTCAATTGTAACTTGGCTGATGCCACAAGATGACTATGATGTTCTATGTAAATAGATAATAATTTTATTTCACAAGTTGCTCCAATCTTGATGAGAATGATTTACGCTGTTCAATCGGTTACAGTATCTTACATTCTTTCCAAGGGTCTCAAGCCAAGCAGTCTCATGGCATTGCCGAGAGTCACTCTAGCAGCATAATACAATCCGAGGCGAGCCTCAGCAACATCCTTCTCCTCACCTCTTACCCAAAGAGCGTCATAGGCGTTGGAGACAGCGTGACTAAGCTTAAGGGCGTAGGTAACAACGTTACAAGGCTCGAAGCCCTTGGTAACGGTGAGAACCAATTCAGGATAGCGGGCAATGATGTCAACCAAGTCAACAGCTTGCTTCTCAGTGAGCAGTTCAAACTTGGCATTAGGATTGACCTCGATGTCGGAATTACGCTCAATGGAGCAAAGACGAGAGTGAGCATATTGGAGGTATGGTCCAGTATCACCTTCGAAGGAGAACATTCTGTTCCAATCGAAATCGTAGTTACGAATACGACGAGCAGCCATATCTTGAATAATAATGGCAGAGATACCAACGACATCGGCAACCTCCTCAGGGTTCTCGATTTGGGCATACTTCTGCTCGTTCTTACGCATGACCTCGTGCATAGTCTCTTGGGTTTGATCCAACATGTCGTCAAGGAAAACGGCGGTTCCCTTTCTAGTGCTCATACCAGCAACCAAGCCATAGTTGATGTGGGTGCACTTCTTGCTCCAGTCGAAATCAAGTTTTTCCAAGATCTTGAACAATTGAGCGACGTGGAGGTCTTGTTGAGAGGCAATAACGTAGTACATGGCATCGAAGTTGTACTGTTCATGACGTTCCATAGCAGCACCAATATCACGAGTGATGTAAAGAGTGGTACCGTCATTCTTTTGGACAACAACCTTGCCAAGTTTCTCCTTGGTCAAGTCGACGATCTTGGCGCCTTGGGATTCAATGGAGATGTTCTTCTCTTCCAAAAGAGCCATGGCACGTCTCATACCGTCGTTAACTTGGGATTCACCAGAGTAAACATCGAATGAGATGTTAAGTCTGGCATAAGTTTCCTTGTACTTGACAATACTCAAGTCACGGAACTTCTTCCACATTTGGAGGGCCTCCTCGTCTCCATCTTCCATTCTCTTGAAGTAGGCTCTGGCTTGGTCATGGATGGTCTCGTCCTTCTCAGCATCGGCATTGATTTTCACGTAGACATCATACAAATGCTTGATGGCATCGCGGTGCAACTCCTCTTCGGAACCATATCTTTCAAAACCAATGGCAAGAATACCATATTGCTTACCCCAGTCACCCAAATAGTTCATGGCAATGGTGTTCCAACCGTTAGCCTCGTGAACATTTCTGATGAAGTTACCGATAATGGTACTTCTCAAATGCCCGGCATGGAAAGGCTTGGCAATGTTGGGACTACTGAACTCAACAATAACGGTCTTTCCTTCACCAGACTTGTTGGTACCATACTTCTCTCTTTCTTCAAAGACCTTCTTGAGGACCATATCGCGGAGGTGTTCCTTAGAAATGGTGAAGTTGAGGAAAGGACCAGCAGCGGTAACCTTGGTGATGTACTCGTTGAGGACGAACTAGAGAAAAAGAGTCGGTTAGAGTCTACGTCTCCTTTCCTTAACTTTACAAGTGCCTTATGTTGTATTTACCTTCTCACTCCAGTCCTTGGCGAATTGAACTGGATTGCCCTTAAGTCTCATCTTCGGAATGGCGATGGCGAAGTCACCATGCTCAGCAACCTTGGGTGAGTCCAACATATCAGGGATGGCCTTGGCCTCTAAACCAGAGAACTCGGCGATTTGTTCAGCGATCTTTTCTTTGAAGAGGTCCAACATGTTGAGGAGAAATCCAAGAAGGAGTGGTTCAAAAGAAGATTCCCTCTGCTATATAACATACCAAAGGGAACGTAGTTGGTGAAAAAAAAGATCATCCCATTGTGATTAATCGAATAATTGATTGATGTTCGTTGCCAGCCAGATGAGCTTGTTGCAGTAATTGTTGGTCATGACCATCATGTCCAAATCAATGTATCACGTGGATGCACTTTGGGTCGCATTTTAGACAGTCACAATGGGCATCAGGAGTGTGCTAACCTTGACCAAACTCTGAACACGCTATTCTGACTTAGTTGCCACACATTTGGCGGCATTACCAGATCAACGATGGAAGAGAACCCAATTGACAAAGTATGTTCTTCTTTAAGATGTAATCGCTTCAAATCGTCTAGTACTATAGCTTGGTTGGAAATTTCCATCTATAGGCTCACAAACATGCGAATATGGCGGAGGAGTATGAATCTAAAGGGATGTTCAGGGAGGCCGCCCATGAACATTCCATTGCTGCTGGTAAAATAACGATTAAATTTGGCGGATTTGTTATGGCATGGGCTAAATCCGGTCTCTTTTAAGAAAGCTTTGAGGTGGCTATTCAATTTACCTCAGATGCCGAAGTAAGGACCTCAACACCTACCTATCTGGAGGGTTTACTCAACGTGGGTTTGGTTGCGTTATAGGTGATACGTACTCTACAGTTGCTCTCTTCGGCACATGGAAGACACGGCTTCGAACTGGAGCGCAGATTAATCAGAAGTATCTCGCAAGCTAGTGATGGCAATTCCTCGATGAAGGGAACCTCGAGGCATGGTATCGCCACATCTAGACACAGCCCCAGTGTTGTGAAGTTCAAAAGTGGTATGCGTGATTTCGATGTCAACTCAAAAGCACAAGTATATTGAAGCAATCGCATTAAGGGAATCTCAATCCCATCGGAACCTGTTCATCTCAAGCGGCCACTGCTTCCCCCACTACTCCAAGTGAATTCATCTACAATGAAGTAATACTGCTTTACTTATCCAAACCAGAATGCCACCAATAATGACACCGTTACCTAGGAGAACGCTTTTGGCCCCTTCGATAGGTTCTGGAGGGCTATCGAGGAGTTGGTTCAAAACTCGTCAGCATATGGTTTGATTCCACCCGAAAACCTCGAGAATCTTCGAATTGAGGATGACCAAGAGCGGTATATCGCAGGTGGAGAAGGTAAAATGCGAAAGATAAACATGCCATCTGTCTAGTTCCACTCAAATACTTAGCTTGCCCCCAAGACAATGCAGAGACAAAAGGGATGCTGGGTTCATTTATTCTTGTGCCCGACCAGTTCACCGAGATAGAGAATATGAACGATAGCTCGATTCCAATCCCAAATTCATATCCAGAGAATGCTCATGCTACAGAGCCTTCGAATCAATTCAAGTAATTCGCACAAATAACTGATTTATTTGCGTCACCAGCTAATTATTCACACGTACGTATTAAAGAGACCAATCCGCGATGACAATGGAGGAATATATTGTTGAGAATCAGCGCTTGAAGACGACAATAGATAGCCTATCACAGCACATCACGGGACTTGAGAAAGTAATGGAGGCACTGATTGTTGTATGAGATTAGAAACAATAACCTATTTCTCAGGTTGCCAACGAAAACAAAGTATTGATCGGTAGTATATTGCAATTGAGGCAGGATATTCTTCGGCAGGTAGAGTTGGCTCTGTCCGTGTCATTCTCTTTCAAATTCCTTATCTCATGTACAGCAGGCCAGCAGAAATGGACAACAGTTGAGCCGAGATTGTAGTGTTGAAATTGGTACATTAATACTATTCACTTGATGATGATCAAGAGCTGTTATAGCTAAATATCTCCCCGGCTTAGATCCCAACGACGAAGAAGCCTTACATAACAGGGTCCGTAGGCTAGAGGATAAAGTCAAACTCCTAAGCGAAGAGAATCAGAAGCAGGTACATCCCAACCGTAATACCCTGATCCAAACTTGATTTTTATTGATGGCATTTCAGAGCGTCACACTCAATAAGTACCGTGTGCGCTGGGAAAAGCTGAAGGAATCGGCCAGGAAGAAAAATCTCACCAAAGAAGGGCACTCGGAGATGTTGCTCAACCAACGAAGTAGAGATAAACCCGCTGATAACCTTCTTGCGAGCGAACATACAGAAGGCTTCGGGAAGCTTACGATTTCACAAAATCCCGAAGAATCCTGCCCTCGACCTAACTTGTACATAGATGTGTCGCCCAAAATGATGCACTGTAACAGCGACCATAACCCTGAAAGAGATACCGATACAGTCGTAGATACCCTGACTAACAGAAAATCGGTAGCCATCCAACAGCTAGACCTGTCTAACCCTGCTCATGAACCTCCCATTGCTGAATCCCCAAATTCCATTAACCATAAATAGAATAAAAACACTGCAAGCAGAAGAAACAGAATGGATTTATTTAGAAGATTACAAGACAACTTGAATATGGATAATCTCGCAAGCAAGTTATTTATGCGGCAGCAGCGTTTAATGGGGAATGCCGTTAGTGGCTTTCTGGAACGAATCATACCAAACGGTTCTACGATTCTCGAAGGACTCCCTGATCCTATCAACCATAAACTCGGCAGCTACCCTTTCCGTCTTGTCCAACTGGAATCGACTTCTTAGCTTCTTCAGTGTAGTTTCACCTGTATGAAGAGTTGAGCGTTAATAGACGGACAGATGTATGGGTGGCTCGACGTGCCTACCTTTGAAGCAAGGAAGTCCAGACTCCATCATCAGTGAGACTAGCTGAATGATTTGCTCCGCGTAGGGTCTATTACAAAGAGTCAGAATGCGACGCTAACACAAGAAAACAACCCAGAACGTGAATAGTAACCTTGAAGCCAGGTAAGCTTTCACACACAAATCGCAGAACCATTTGAACTGCTGAACTTCAGCATTGCCGCCCATCACCTGAATCATCTCCGTAGTGAGCTTGAAGGGGGCACTCTCGAAATTGATACCACCCGGAGATATGTCCAGAATGAAGCCAAAATCTAGTTTTCAAAAGCGAGATCGAGATCAGGAGCCATTTGGAGGATCTACGCCACAATATGACACTACTAACCGATATGAACAATGTGGCCCTCATCATCAAGCATGATGTTTCCATTGTGTCGATCTTTGAACTGGAGGAGGTAGGAGATCACCGAGTAGGCGGCGACACTTTGAACGAAATTGTTTCTCGCCTACGTTATCAGGTGAGTCTTGTTGCTGCTACTAGTAATCTACCCTTGCCAATGAATGGGTTACCTTTTGGAATTCGACCGAGTCTAAGCCGCCATACTTCGTTAAGAAGTAGCTGAAGCACAACATGAGTGAGTTTGGAGCTGGATGCAACGATCGACAACACTTACTCGTAAAGACTGTTCACTTTTTCTCTACCGAGCATATCTCTGGATATGGAATTAGGAATGACATCGATAACCCCGCACTATGTACGAAAGCCCCGTTAGCTTCAAGATCATGAGCCGTGCGGAAAGCCTAACATATAGAACTTACCCCAGGAGCGGTGGCTACAACTCTATAGGGGAATAAATACAAATCTAGCCCGACGCTCGTGAATATACTCTTAAACACGGCAATCAGCTGGAGCGCGAGAACGTCCTGTCTACAGTCATCTCCAACTTTGAAGATAGCAGACAGCCATACGTCCTTGTATCTGGGAGTGACGATTTCGTGGGATTCGCTGACATCGGCCATGTCGTATTTCTCTTTCCGGATCCGGAAGGTGGCCATGAAGGGTGCCTTATGAGGTGTGGGTGGGTTGGAATGATTAGTTATTTGGGCGAAAAAAGCCTTTCAGTGCCGGATCACCTACCTTGGCGTGACTTTGTAATGGTTTGCCGGAATTGTAGTCGATGTCGATCACAATCCCATCGGGGTTACTTGGTAGATAGACCCCGGTTTCTACCTTGATCAACTTCATCTCTTCATCGATTTTTTGCTACAATTCATCGATCGTTAGTATGAGTTCATCGCATTGCTCTGTTGCAGTGGATGCACGAATATACCTTCTTCTCAAACTTGCTCTTCTTAATGTAGGGCTTGAGTTTTCCGGAGATCCCGGTGACCTCGTTGAAAAACTTGAATTCCTTTTCGTAGAATGCCTGATCCTCCCCAGACAGAGAATTAACAATCCGGTCGATAATGCGGTCTAGCACGGGCTTCAGCGAATCAGGCTACGCCACAAAACTGGTGAATAAAGACACAGCATATCAACACACATAGAACCAGCTTACGATCAGCGACTCCTCATCCTTGTACATGTTCGCCTTCATGTTCCAGATGATTTGATGGGCAAATAACTGTGATATTTTAGCCGCGCTCAAGATGTACTTCTCCGCATATCCTGGATGATCCCCATTCTTGTCAGCATATGTGGCGTGCCTTGATACAAGTGGTACTCACCTAATTCATCATGTCGCAAAGCTTGCACTACTTGAGGAACGTAGAAAAACACCACATCCACCGGAGAATGTTCAAGTGCTCTGACCGCATATTGTAACACATGTGGCTGATCGCTACACTTCAAATACATCGTTGCCGAGATGGCAGGTAATGGATCCCAGTAGAGTAGATACTGCCACGAAATGCAAACATTCGATTAGACTCTGTCACCCTATCTGTTCAAACTTAATTCCGGCTTACCTTGAGTTGACTAAGATGGGCCTGACCAAGTCGGGCGTTCAGCAGGAATTGCGCTGCTTCCGGTACTCGGATGGCGACACTAGGATTCTCAAGGACCAAACTTTGCAGTTCTCTTTCGATAACCGGCAAGTTGAATCGGGCCAGCATATGAACTGCCACACTGGGAGAAATCTCCCAAGCTGTTCTGATAGTACTTCTCCAACGTTCCTATACTCGAAATTCGGTCAGTGACCGAACAAGTCGAGTCGAATGTACAACACTCCATACCTCAGTCATAGATTTGTCTACTTTGTTCGGCAAGTCTTGCAATACTAGATCTCCTTGCTTGGGTACCGGATTATTCCATATATAGAAACGATTGATTTCACTCTCTAGTAACAGAAGTAACAGCCGGCGCAGGGTCGCGAATTGCGCCATTGCTTCATCTCTGGTTTTCCCTATAGAACAAGCAATTAGGTGGGACGCGTAGTTTGGCACTGATCTGTTCTCCAACTCTACCAAGAATCAACCCAGATACTTTGGCCTTGAGCGATCTGGCCAGTGCGTCCTTAGCCTTGATGTGTAAGGTAGAAAGAAGCGCAGGTGAGGTCCGTTGGCTCACTAAAGCATCGGTCTCTAGCAAATCCACGTCTGCCTCTAACGTCTGATAGAACGCCATTAAAGTCTTGAATTCGGCCGAAGTAAAGCTCTTGTTTCCACTAATGCTCCACCTGAAAAAGAAACACCGATTAAGGCATAGATCATACTTCACCAGTAATACTTCATCATTTACCTGGGCGAGTGCTCGAACCAAGAGAATGAGGTCTGGAACAACGATAGACGGAATTTATATTCAGAGAGCGCATCAAAATTATGGTATTTCAACACGTTCAAGCCTAACAGCAATAATTGGAAGCGGCAACCACGAGACATAGGATGTGTGCTGTAATGAGAGGGAGATTGGTATCAAAAAGATCATCCGGACGCCCTCCAAACACTGGATTTGTAGTACTTACCATAGCTTATCCCGATTAGCAAAGGTGTCAAACAAAAGGCGAACGAACAATGAGAGCAACGCTTGGTTACGAAACTTGATGGCTTCGAATCGACTAGTTAAGAACTCGACCCAAATCACATGAGGCTTGATAATTTTGAAAGCTTGGCTGATCGATCTGGAGCGGAAGTCTTTATCCGAAGGAGTGTATTGCATCTTCGTAAGGAAGGGGTTTTTCACGCTGCAAACGGGATTACAGGTTAGCGCATATGGCGGGAAGTTCTGTGTTGTGCAAACGGATTATTTACTCGAGATGTTGGGTGAATATGCCTCTCCTCGAACGGATCACAGAAGCCCAGCAATTACTAATTTCAACCATTAGTTTCATTTCAAGGTCTGGACGCTGAACCATCAGATAGGTCCAGATGGCTGTAGCCATCTTGAGCGATTGAGAAGTGAACACGGTTGCCGGTGTCCAGCATATCGCTTCTACAAGGTCGTGGTCAATCTAAACAACAGGTTGCTCATTTAATGCGAAATGATACGAATACTGGTCCTCAAGTAAGCGGCAACTTACCTTGTCGGAAGCAATCAAGTGATTGGCACCTCTCCATAAAGCAGCATACAGTTCCTTGGGAGAAATGGTCGTCCGATCCTTGGCAAGTTCCATGATTCGATCCAACTCGTCTTTGATTGACGCTTTGGAGTCATTTAAATGTCTAGCAAGGTTTGGTTGGGAGTCTGTTGAAAACGGAACGAATGAGGGTTAAATCTACGAAAAAAGTACGTTCAGCTAGCGATGAATCCTTACCCAGACTAGAGACTTGAGCTTTGTAGCCAGATAATTCACCCCTATAATAGCACTGGTTTGCGAAATCCCCAATGAATACGGAGCTACTATCAATACTAGTAGGGATATGGGACATGGCGGCTTTATCGATAGGGAACGGGTTTTAGACATGTCATCAAGTCGTATGCAAAGTATGACAGCACCAGAGGCATACCGTATCCAGGCCTTGAGGCCAATGAACGTCCAATCTCTAAAGCAAGTGAGCGACCAAGGTGGACAGACTCTCCGTTGTAATCTTGATCAAAGTCAGCTAGATAGTCCTTTTGTTCAAAATATATTTAGCTCCCTTCCACTTCATACGGCTCGATGGAACTTTTGATAATCACCTTCAACAGCCCTTCGATCTCGAGAGGGGAGCTTTGGTGGGCAATAGACAACCACTGCCTAGCCAAACGGCAAAGCTGAGTTAATAGATCTTGTCGGTAACCGTACGCATCGGGTAAATCCAAAGTTATGTTCACTCTCTCGGATGTGAAGTTATAGACAGGAGAATACTGCAATATCCAGCAATGGTTAGATAGGTGATGGGTGTGTAAACCAAGAAGGATTACCTCATCGTGATACTCCGCTTCGCAACTTTTCCATACTAACTGCACCAACTCCAGTAGCACCTCTACCAACTGCTTATCACAGAAAAGCGGTGGAAAGCTTTCAACTAGCTTGTCAATGAAACCAGTCGCAAATATATGGACCTTCCTTAGCCTGTGACAACTAAGCACCAGCAACTGTCTCACTTGTTCAACCAAGCTCTCTTCAATTATGTCCGCGCCGATGTTCGATTTGGCTTCGGCAATATAGATATTGATAGCCTAGATAAACCCCTGTCGTTAGATAGGTTCAATAAAAATTGACTAAAATATGACCGAACCTGACGCGCGATAACCTCAATGTATTTTAGAAGATTGCTGCTGGCCACCCCTTGATTCGCAAAGTAATTTAAGATATAAGCACAGTTGCCCATACGGCTACGAATGGATTCTATGTGATACACGGCAAGCAAGAATGCTACTTGGGGGAAAGTCAGGCTTCGAATCTCGGAGCTTTTCAGGTGCAGGCTTAAAGAGGATTTCAATTTGGTGAAATCCTGAAGAGAATCGACGTTAAGTGATATTCCCTCGTAAACTCTTTCCGAGACGAAAGTGATGATGATCAAGAAGACGTACCTGATCTAATAGGTTTCTGACCAGCACAGTGTTATTTTGAAGATCTGCGTCTAGGTAATTGGTAGCCGATTCCAGCGCCAGGATCGGTGTTTTGACTCCAATTACAACAACAGCATCACTCCAGCCCCGGCCCCAGACCGAGTCGGAGACAAAATCGAATAGCACACAGTACAGCCATGTGTTTCTGAAAAGTGGGACCAACTCTTGCTTACTATTAATATGAGGGTTGAAATCATCATGTGCCAACAAAGCTGCAATAACTGGCAAGAGGGTTCCTAGTTGGCCAGCCACGCTAGAATTGTTGGTTGAGTGGCTCTTCTTCTGCTTTGACATAAACTCCTGGATAGCCAATCCTTTGTCAATAAAGACATTAAGTAGGCTTCCAAGGTAGAGTTCGTAACGTGACTGGTCGCCAGTTAATCTTTGTGCAAGCAGCAACTGGGATTTGATGGCCTTTGTAGTATGAGAAGCTAAATACACGTAAAGCATGGGTACAATAAAACTCCAAAACTTACCGCCTGTATCAACACCTTATTTTCGGGGGTTTCAAGCTGCTTGCTCATTTGGCCAAGTACACTGATCAGATCGTTAAATGTCTTCATTGGGGCTACAAGGGCAATATCAACTAGCTTTTCAAGGATTAATGGGCCCTCTGACGGGTTCTTCAAACGTCTCAATAACAGGGAAACCGATGATTCCATAATCTGTTGCAGTGGTGTGTTAGATGTGTGCCTTTTTGATGTTTCTGTAAAGCTACCTTTTCGTTGTTTGAGAGAGAAGTAATTCCACTAATCGCGGTGATGACGTTGGCGCAGATAGCTTTATCTTCCTCAGACATGCTTCCTTTCCTCGCGGATTCGTTATCAATCGAGTATAGCGTATTAAGCAAGGAATAGATGGTGGAGAGTGTGGTTTCCTCGCCATCTAATGTCTAATACCAAAATGTTGATTTTCTGTGAGGGGACATCATATATAGAGTTCACACATACCTCGAGGCACTTTCCAAGTTTAGCTATGGCATAGTCAAGCACCGTATCTTCCGTGTGGCTTCGATTTTTTCTCAACAGCAGAGAAGGAGAGCTCAGAAACTTGGTAATCATATGGATAACTTGCAAGGTTAGCTCGGGATACCTAGAACCCACGGATTTAGTACAAGATAACCCAATTAAAACCAGAATACTATTCGGTCACTGACTGAAAGGCTAATACAGAGCAGGCGTCAAGGCATGAAACTGTAACATCGATGTCGTTACTCAATGAGCCTTTTCTAAATCCTCGATTGAGATATTCCTCGGTTTTCGAAAGGATCCCTTCGTCGATCTCGTTCATGTGAAGGCTGCTTAATGTAGCAACCTCCTATTGGGGGAGTTAGAGGTCGCCTTCGTGTTAAACAATGATGAATTCTCAACAAACCAAACTGGACACCAAGATATTTGTGCAGTACAGCTCTGATACGAAATCCTTACTGGGGTATTCAAGTTCATCCATATACTGCTTAATATCGCTGAAGTATTTCAGAGACATTACGTAGGCCGCTCGGAGATCTTTCTTCGATGCCTCCGTTTCGGGTAAATTGGAGACAACATTCGCAGAAGACAACGCGTGCCAAAGGTGTTTGAACCCGTTGAAATTCAACTTGTCTTGCTTCTCGGTATACTCGAGCTGACGGATGAGAATGTTCCTTATGCAAGCCAGGAATCGATAAATCAGCATGTTGCTCGACAGAGGTTCACTTTCCCAATACTTCTGCAGAAAGCCCCTCGCATAAGTAAGCTCCGTGTTTTCATTTACATGAGAAACAGCATTCCTGATGGCGTCTAATGTATCGTCTACTAATAATGTTTTTGCTAAATCCATGGCTTTCCCGAAAGAAGAACAGTTCCAAGCAAATGAGCTCTCTTCGATAGCTCGAAGGAATCCGTTTAGTAACGGCAAAATTACTGTGCAAATTCGATCGCCTGTTATAATGGTTGAATGATTAGTTCGCTATTGAAACGCGCCATCGAAAGCTAGAAGTACGCTACTTTTGTCGATGCTCAGCATTTTCCCGTATAAAGTAAAGCTACGAATAATAGCATCGGATAATAGATCCCGATACTCCTCGTGAATCAGGCCAGTCTTTAGTAGCCAAAACACCAGATCAAAGGCAAACTCATCCTGGGGCGAGCGCACTTGAACCGAAATGAGCCAGGTTGAGGGGGCCGTACATCTATATTACACTTTAAAAAAGGTTGGAAATACCTTTCCAACTGTGAGATTCCTCGTAGTCGTAGAACGTTAGGTTCTCCATATATCGGGTCAGTAGCTGCACCAAGCTCGAGATGTCATAATCCTTCGTGTCCGCACAAAATTTCGCCAGAGTTTTGATGGCTTTCTGGTTTCTAATGGACTGAAAGGAAGGGAAACGTTAACAAACACCTTGACACTTCCTAGAATGGAAGCCTTACCATCACGGGATATTTGGCATTTTCCGTTTCTAATATAGCAGAGCTCGTTTCTTCCGGGCATTGATTCAAGAATCTCCCGACATCTTCAGAAGATGGGTAATCTTCCGTTGTGAGTACCCCTGCAATCTCATCCAAAATGAGCTCGTGCAAATTATATTCTAGCCTACAATGAGATCGGTTTCCATGAGTATCTAAATAATCCGACACCGTTAACATCGGGGTTGAAATGCATACCAGTCCATGGTCAATGAACCCAAGTAAGTCTGAACTGATGTAAGTTTGAACACCAGCGCTAAACATTTGGCTTATACTTGTACTGGCTCGAATGCAATAACCCCCGAAATCGCAACTAATCTGGATTAGATAAGATTTCATTTGTGACGATTATTGATTGTCGTTGGCATTAGGTCATCACTGAATGGACCTTGATGATTGACACTCGAGCTGTAGGCACAATCGAGATGAAGAGAATGGATGCAGAATCTGGTTACAGGCCGAGATTTGATTTGATCACGTACCCTAATCCTACTGGTGTCCCTTTGTGTACACGCATGTGTAATTAACCAACAAACCAGGTCATCCGATTGATGTGTCAATGGGTAGACGCCCAATCTTATCAAATCCCTCAAATATGTATGGACGATACGACAATAAGTTTGAAAACGATGGTTTATAGCAATTTTTCAACGACAATGTATCAATAACATAAACTGAGTCCAAATCTTGGTTGGAGTACAAGATACGCGCAATACAAAGTGACCAACAATCCAAATAGTTACCGAGACCCTGAATATCACGTTTATTTGTCGGCAATCTTCTTGGTACCACGAAGCAAACCAGTACGGCGGGCAGCAATGAGACCAACCTTTTGACCAGCAGACGAGTCGCGAGCGACAGTGGAGGCGTGACCAATGTGTTGATGGTTACCACCACCGTGGGGATGGTCAACGGGGTTCATAGCAACACCACGAGTCTTAGGCCAGCAGTTACGCTTGACTCTGTACTTGTGGTAAGCACGACCAGCCTTGAGCAAAGGCTTGTCGATACGGCCACCACCAGCAACGATACCAATGGTAGCACGGCAAGTCGATTGAATAACCTTCTTGGAACCGGAAGGAAGCTTGACTCTGGTCTTGCCATCATCGTGGTTGTGAGAGATGATGGTAGCATAGTTACCGGAAGCACGAGCAATAGCACCGCGGTCACCAACGGACTCCTCGATGTTGCAGATAATGGTACCCTCAGGCATGGCAGAAAGGGGGAGGACGTTACCAATGGTCAAGGCAGCCTTCTTACCGCAGTAGACGAATTGGCCGGTGTACATTCCTTCGGTAGCGATGAAGGTTTGGGTGTGGGTCTTGTATCTGTAAGGGTCACGGAATTGAACCTTGGCAAGAGGGGCGCCACGTCCAGGATCGTGAATGATCTCCTTAACAATACCACGGATATAACCGTTACGTTCAGCAAAGTCCAAAGGACGGAGCTGGGCGGCACCCTTTCTAAGTCTAGTGTGAGACTTGAAGATTCCTCCAGGACCCTTTCTCTGAGCACGAATTACACGACCCATTCTCGACTATTGGTTTCCTAGAGACACGAGGATTAGTTATCTGTCGCGAAGAATCCATCCTCCCACCCGAGCGCAGGGCTGGATGGATGCAACCAGCGTCTCATGGATTCCCACTTACCAGTTGGGCAAATCGTAAAGTAAACGGAAGAAGGGGAGGTTGGGAATATTTTCCTTATCTTTTGCTCACTGAAAGGCCTATTGCCGTTGATTGGTCGTTAGGGTTGATGGAAATTTTTCTACTTTCACCCAGGGACACCATCAGATTTTTGGCTCTGTGAGATATATATGTTTGGGATAAGCAGAACACATTTAATTACATCTAATGAAAGGTACAAATAGGAAAATGTGTTGAGGCGAAAACGGATCGATGGGGTTGGATCAGCATTTGAAAGATAGAATGTACATATGAAGAATAGGCAATCAGTTAAGCAATCGCTGGGAAATCACTCCACATTATCCATACTCCCTGCTGCTTTGGAGGCAACCTGTTCATTGGACTGAATCTCATGCTGACCATTGTCGCTGACTGGGATATCGCTTTGGGCATTGAGATCAGAATCAACAGACTGCGTCTGCATCGATGGCTCAGCTATTTGGTTGACATCCTCCATGGTCGGGACCAACTCCCTCTGTGCACCATCATCATCATAGTCCTCATCAGCAACAATTCGTTGAGCTTTAAACTTCTTCTTCAGAGGAAGTGAGGCCTGCTGCCTTGAGGCTTGACCGCCATCCCCGTTAGCTTCATCGCCACCGTCACTCAGATGTGGCGTATTGTGATCTGGCAAGTTGTCCTCGTCATCTTCACTATCGACAAACTCGCTCGACTTGAATTTGGAGGTGGGGGTGGCTTTCTCGTCATGATTTTCAGCACGGTGTCTCTTTCTCTGTGACTTTGTTTCACTCTTTGGAGTTCGGCTATAACCTCTGCCATTATCATCCTCGTCTTCATCGTCTACGAATTCCTTGGATTTGAATTTCTTTCTCGGGGTATCCGGATCGTCGTATTCCGACTTTTTCTGGCGTAGCTTTCTTCTCCGCCCGCCCTCATCCATCTCGTCATCGCTATCGTGCTTCTTGCGCGGCTTTTTCTCTTTAGGCTCGCGCTTCTTTCGCTCCTTCAGGTCGTCATCGTCGGAATCAACAAGATCGCGTTCACGCTCATTATCTTCCCGGATTTTCTCAAGCAATTGCTTGCGCTGCTCCTCGATTTTGCGCTGCTCTTCAAGCATTTTGCGGCCTTTCTCTTGCTCGACCTCCTGGTGCTTCCTTCGCTCTGCTTCGAGCTTCCTTCTCGCCTCCTCCATTCTAGAAGAACGCTCTTGCTCGGCCTTCATTTGCTTCTCCATCTTTTTGGCAAGACTACTTCTCAGTGACTCTCCGTGTTTTTCTCTTTGAGCTGCGATATTCCTGTCGTAAGGTACATGGACTTCCTGAGGAACGCTAATCAATGCATTGAAGATGTTTTTGGCAATTCCAATACCATCCAAGGCCTGATTCATCTCCTTTACAGAGCGATGTTCCTCAGGAATATCTCCAACCAATTGCGCTAGAGATTGCTCAATCAAAGCAAGATCGTACAGTACGGCCTTGTCTTTGGGGGATAGATGGAGCGCTTTCTGGACATATTGGCGTGCTTGCTTCATTAACTCGAGGCTCTTCTCAGCCTTGGCTGCTAGAAACAGGGTTCTGGCCATGCAAAGTGTAATATTCGGATCATTATTGTAGTGGAATTTCTTAAGACAACCCTCATATAGCGTATATGCGTTGCGATAATTGCCAAGCTCCACATTAATATGGGCAAGGTTGAGCCATAGCCCAGGTATATGTGGTGCTGCATCACGGATTTGAGCAAACATCTCCCGTGCTTCAGCTGGATTGCCCCTCTCAGCAATGGCAGTGGCTACACCGGTTGCGGCAAAAACGTTATGGTCATCCAGTCTGAGCACCTTATCGAAAAATTCCAATGCTTTTTTATAGAGCGTGGCTTTGATATCCTTCTTTTTCTCGCTACGGGCCAAACCGAGATAGTTATTTCCCAGGGAGCACAGAGAGTATACATCGTGTTTGTCTATTTCGGTCAGAATCCGCTCAAACGTTTTACGACTAGGCCTTGTTTGATGCATCGAAGCCTGCAAACAGCCTAACATAGTCCAGGCATCTGCATTATTATTGTCTACACCTAAAACATCCTTATACCAATCGGTAGCCTCAGTGGACCTTCCGGAATGTTGATCCATTAGTCCTAATCGAAGGTAAGGATTGATGTAGTTTGGATGCTTCTCGATAAGCTCTTTGTACAGTACTTGGGCTTTGGTTTCCTCGAAGCAATCCTCATGCAGTCTGGCTACGTTATATTTTGCAGTGGTTGCGATATATTCGGCATCTGCATCACCGCTGTTGGCTAATTCAGTTGCATCCTGAATGGCACGATCATACATTCGCTTAGCAGAGTCGTAATCACCTATATGATTATTAGTATGAGGGAATTGTGGGAAATGACATTCGGATTGCTACTTTACCCTCCATATGATGAAGTACGGCGATGTTACTAGTAAGTTCCAATGGAATTTTGGCCTGGTTGTTTTTCTCATTCGCCTTCAGGGCATTCTGGTATGCTATGTTTGCAATTAGTGCTTGATGCTTTTAAAAACGAATCCTTGCGCAACTGTACCTTTGAGAGCTTTCTTCGAGTCAACATCTTCAAGCATTTGCCCCATTTGAACAAACATTGAGGTATCAGTTAAATCATCAGAACTTTCATCCTCGAGAATTCTGGTAGCTCGATCAAAATACTCGACGGCACGGTGTTTTTCATCTGAGCTCGAGGCGTACAAGGAACCAAGAATCTAGAAAAAATGACACAGATTAGACAGGCATAAGTGCAAGGAGTATAGCAGCAGAAAGTTACCACTAAAGTTTCTGAGCTCTTAGGGAACTTAAGCAGGAGCTTTTGAAATAGATCAATAGCTAAACTACGCTCCCCTGGTAAGAGTATGAGGCCAATAAGCAATCCACTTGTCAATGCGCCATGTAGATGAAAAACGAACCTCGGTAAATATGCATCTGCCCTAAACCAAATTGAGCTAACACATGATCCGGGTTAAGTTTGGCGGCTTTATGATAATGGCTTGTAGCTTCAGAATATTTTTTCTAGAAAAGTACAAACCGGTAAATACTTGAAAACAACGATCTTTCGAAGAATATATACCATTTGGTGATACGCTCTCCCAAGTTGGAAATGCGATTCAGCCTGAATAGCTAGCGTGTCTGCGTTAGTCGAGGCGATAGAAGCAAAGCCAAGGGCCTACAAATTGGTAAATAAACATCCTGCTCAAATCGTTCCTCCAGTACAGACTTACTTTCTTGATTTGTCTGCGAAAGAAGAACTGCTCTGCAAGATGATTGGAAATAACAGCGTGCTTAACGTTAATCTTATGGCCATCCTCTAGGCACTTCACCGCCATCTCCAAATACTCCAGCTTGTCATTGCTTCCTGAGGCCAAACATCTTTTGAATTCATTGAAATTCATGATCGCCAAGAAAGACAACGCATCCGCATTACTTGCGTCCTATTTCAATCTAATTAGCCAAGCTTCTACATACCACATGAAGTCAACATACTGACAACTTCCAATGCTCTATCAAATGCCTCCTTGGCTTCATTTAGCATCCCGAGTTTGTGGAAGCATAGACCGATCCCAATGCGAGGATCTGGCTTTCCGTTAGGGTTCAGAACTAGAATTTGTTGATATGTCGCAAGTGCTGCCTTAAATTGCTTCCGATGATATTGGATTCTAGCCTGGATTGTTGGTTAGTATTTTATATTGTACAACGGCCATAATCCTCGTCACCTTTCCAAGAAGAGCTGGTATATTATCTGATTCTTGATCAAGCACTAGCTGGAATTGACGCAACGCGTCGTCTGGTTGCTTTCTAGCCATGTACAACAGGCCTACAAGGTGCATATAGGTTAAGGAGAATGTGCATCGGAACGAACTATGCAAGGAGAATATTGACCTTTTCCTAACCAAGTTAATTCCACTCTGGGGTTGATTCTATCTGCTTCATTGAAATACTTGGCCGCATCTTCGAGGCACCTACTCTTCTTAGTACCTATAGCCGCCTTTGCCCTGAGCAAATATATAGATGCTAGACAATTTAACAGAGGTATTCTAGCTGCAGGATCGGCATTGTAACCTGATTGTATTGATTGATGTATGTAAGTGCTTGAGGTCGACCCATTGAATAATATAGAAAGTGTACCGGCAGCTAATCCCTGTTCAAGAACCACCACTACCTCATCTATTCTTTTACGATCATAATATTGAAGCTTCAAACAACTTAGAACGTGTTTAGGTTTTAAGAAAGGGCGAATTCAACATTTACCGCGAGCTCTAAGTAGATGTCGAGTGGAGCCTCTTCTTGCAACAGAATGTCAAGGAGTTCTTTAGCCTCTTCCGGTAGTTGACTGCAATCTATTTCAAGCACATTGTCGGATCCTTTCAGAGGGATCTCGAGAATGTCTGAGGACATGGTTGGAAAGTGCGTGAGGTGAAATGAACTAGCAGAGTATCAAATCGATACACAAACGTAAATTGAATTTCGTGAAAATGGTAACGAGAATCAACACCATAAAATTTGTCCTGATTTTCGACCATTGATGCAGTTTGAGAGAATTCCGAATGGATATGGTAAATCTCGTATCTCCCAATATAAACGCGAACGAAAGAATTGTCGAAAACTGAATTTCAAGTATCAATGTCATGGATACCCAACTGGATCCCACAAAGGCAAAAAATCAAATTTCACCACAAGGTAGGAATCCAGGTACACCGGTTCTTTAGCTTGCCAAATGACAATACAATGTTTGGAGTGTATGCCAACTTTAGTTGGGATACGAACGTCGCGTCCCTACAGAGGCTCAGGAACGGCAAACGGAATAACCAAGATGAACCATTTATGATGCAATTTTGTGAATTGATTTATTCTTGAGAAAATCACAGAATGTATGCTTTAAGTGAAGATAAAGATTGATACTTTGTCTTCATGCTCGTAGGTGAAATAGATGTAAGCGACGGTTAACTAGAGACACGGTTGGCTTAGTTTTGGGAGGGCACTTCAGAATCATAAGCAGCAAGCTCAGCAGCGATGTCTTCATTGATTTTGGGAACCTAAAGAGAAATCTAGGGTTATTTGCGGACTCAATATATTGAATAGAATTATTTGAATTTTACCTCGGGAGCAGCGGGAAGCTTGAGGTCCTTTACTTGACCAGCTTCAGAGCCAGCTGCCTACAATTCAAATACACTTAATACACCAACAACATTGCAAGGGCTTGGAAGAAATACTTACTTGAGGAGAAGGCTTGTAGCTCTTCAAATTCTTCAGGTACAATTCTTGGACAACATCTAGAGACCGAAATGTATATACTGTAAATAAAGTGGCCGATTAAAAGAAAAAAATGAGCCTAAATATACCCTTCATCTGAACGGCTTGGGAAGAGAAACCACGGGCGAAAGTGGCAGTAGCGAGAGGAGTCTATAAGAATTAACCGCAATCAATAAGCACAGGTACGCTTAAACCTCGACACTTGTCTAGGTCTCAATAGCTTGAAAAGTTATCAAACATACTCTCAAAGAAGCGGTGGCAAGAGCGTACATATTGTCTGTTTGTGAACGATAAGGGTCAGCAGATAGGCTAAAGTACCAAGGACTGAAGATTTGACCGAGTATACTAATTAATGACCGGCCCAAGCTGCAAAACAGGGGTGTTATCAGGATCAATCTTGGGGTAGTTTTGCCTATTGCTCATCGATTCACCCCAAATCATGGCCACCTTTACCTCCTCAATCGCGAGGTTAGGTTGGCATCCATAATTATCAGCACTGCAAAATCACGGTTGAGATTGAAGATAGGTTTAAGTTTAACCAAGTTACGATTTCGAATTCATTTCTTTACAATGCCTGGTTGCATTCTAGACTAAATCTACACTTCAGTTTTTTATCATTTTTTTGCTCTGGAACTATGCAAGTGCTTGAGTAATATTGGTTTTTACTTTGTTTACTACTTTTAAAATTAATAACGGCTAGAACGGTTACCTGAGTTTTTGTTCTATCGCTCACGATGGTAACGTGTCATGCACTTTCTTGTTCACATATAGGGATCTACTAACACTTAAATCCATGCGTTTCTGTAGTTACCTCTCTCATTACTTAATACCGCACAAGGACACCCGATGGTACTTTGTTTCTTTGTATTTTATTATGCAAGATCGCAATTAATTCTTGGCATCGATCGTTCAACCTTCAGCTGGTGGAACTTAAGAGCGGCGAAACATACAATGGTCACTTGGTCAACTGTGATAATTTTATGAACCTCACCCTGCGTGAAGTCATTCAAACCTCTCCAGTAAGTACACCGGAACTCCAGAAAACCCCTCGTATTTCTCGCTTTCAGGGGAAGGTCTTCTTAACGTCAAGCCGATGGTAATCCTTTTCGCTTTATATAGGAAGGAGATCGCTTTTGGCGTTTACCAGAATGTTACATCAGGGGCAGCACCATCAAGTATCTTCGCATTCCTGATGAGGTCTTTAGTTTATTCTTCGAGCGAGCAATAATGTATCAGAAGCTAATCACTTTATTCACCTGAGTAGATTATAGACATGGTTAAAGAAGATAGCAGAAAGAACGGTGGCGGACGAGGTGGTCGTGGTGGTAGAGGCCAGGGTAGATGGGGTAATCGCGGTGGCAATAGAGGAGGTACGTTGCCCTTTTAGATTGTATTTAGATTGATTAGTACTTAAAACACGTACTATTCAGGTCGTGGTGGTAAGCAATGAACACGGTGTAACTGATGGAAGAGGCTTAAAATACTGCTACCTGATGACGGTTTCATCAACAAAGTATTCAGTGTTAATATTCTTATGTACCTTTGATCGCCATTCCGGAAGTAATCCATCCCGTGTTGTAATAAAATTTGCAGAGTGTAATTGAGCCATGATATCTACCGATCATATTGAGTAGCTCTCGAGCCCACCAGAATGTAGCCATCGAGGCAACCTCGAGTGGATGGTGATCGGTTCATATTGGTTGTGTATTTATTAGCACGGAAGACTGCGCTTTCGTGATTTTGTTAATATACATGACAAATATCGTATGGGTATCAGCAAAGTGATTTACTCAAGATTTTTCTCTGACAGTCAATGTCACCTTCAAGCTAGTAGGCTTCATATCCCTATCTAGCTTTAATCCTCCACCATGTGGCAAGTCTGGTAGAGTGATCGTGAATTTTGCCAGAAGTGTAGCAAGGACAATCCTCATCTGCTGCATGGAGAACTCAGCAGCAGGACCTATTATAAAGTTAGATCCCGTAGGTTACAAACACTAAATGGATCGCTTACATTTTCGTAGGCCACCACCAAAGCCCAGCCATTCGTAAGAATTACTCTCATTGCTGTTCAAGAATCGTTGAGGCTTGAAATCAAATGGGTCCTTCCAAATATTAGAGTCATAGTGCAGAGACTGCGTATCGATCGTAATTGACATGTTTTGGGGAACAACATAGTTGCCGAATTGAGCGGATTCCTTAGTAATCCTGGTATCAAAGGTGGTTGGGATTGGGTGCATTCGCATAGTTTCTTTGATGATGGCTGTCAGGTAACGGTAATTGTTTTCATTGTGGGTGGGTGCTTGTTGGGTCTGGGGATATTTAACCACCTCAGCTCGGGCTTCCTGCTGAATCGCGGGGTTTGCTGCCATATAGTAAATGGCTGCCGTTAGAATACTCGGCATGGATTCGTATCCCGCCCAAATGAACCCAATAATTAAGTCTCTGATCTCAACATGTGTAAAGGGTAGGTCGTAGTTGGTGTTTAAAAGCAACGATGATATCAAGTCTTGCCCTGACGCATGGGTGCTATGCTTCATGCTTTGAGCCTTTCTTTGAATCATCCCGGAGAGGACCGAGTTCATGTCTTCAACACGCTCATGCATCCCAGGGCGCCCGATGAGTGGAATATACTCCAAAAAAGGAAACAAGAGATATCTGCGGCTAGCCAACTCTTGCTCGATGTCAGTGAAGTACCTCATCAAATCATGAATCGTTGAATCGGGCTCTTGATCGAAAACTAGTTGACACAAAATCTCCTGAACGATCCCTCTCATGGATGGAAGAATATCCACCTCGCTCATGTTGGCTTCTATCAAACTCGCGCTGTGACTATCGACTGATTTGAAGGCAATCTCTGCCCGATCAGAACGCTCGAAAACATAGTCAGTTGCTTCTCTGTACTTCACCCACTTGCTGGTATTCGAGATTCTTGCATTGGTGCTGAGGAACTTGGTAATCAACGAACTTGGTTTTTCCAGCGTCGGGAGGATCTTTGGATACTTCAATGGGTTCGCTAGTATTGTCTGCGCGTACTCGGCCTTTGAAACATTTACTATCCATTTATCCCGATGTTCGATATAAATGCCCTCTTTCTGAGCCAAATCACGAGCGGCCTTTCTGTCTCGTCTGGAAAACAGATAAATTATCGGAATCTTGGGGAATTTGCTTAGATTTTGCGGAATTCGAGTTCTATCCACGAGGAAAGCTATCAACACTATGAATGCACCCAGCACAAGAGCTGAGACATTCCGAGGGATCTCCACAGTCATCAGAAGCAACAAGTTGGGGTGATGGTTCTGGTCCTTTCCAGAGTAAAGGAGTTTATTCAGCTAATGGACCCCATCAAGGTATTTAAAGGAATCGGCAACTCGTTTGGTATTCACGGATCCCACTGTTGTAGTACGAGAGGCTCGTGATTGAGGTGGTTAAAATCACGGTTTCTCCACTAGTATTGATTCAGCAGCCTGTGGCAGCCAATTGATCTGTCCATGATTAAAATACCACATAGCACTCCACCTGAGGGGCATTTAGCAACTCCAAAGATGGCAACTATCCACAAGATTCAAGACACTTTTCCCACATTTTAATTCGCTCCAAGTCGTCTTCGATGGATCCCATGGATCCTTGCTTATTTCATAGATGCACCTCCGAGAATACAGTGATTAGCCACAAGTGGCCACGAGTCGATGCTGCCATACTCCAGGAATTTAGCTGGATGGGATAGTTTACCACAGCCACATGTTTTGGAACGCCATACTCCGTGAATAAGGCGGGCACGCATAGCATGGCGACGTATGGATTGCAAAATAGACACTCTATAGTAAGAGCTTGATAGCCAGAGGCATGAGCTAGATAACTAGCAGCTAAACAAATGCGCTTCTAACTAAACACCAAAATATGCCACAGATGGATGAACTCGATATTTCAAATAACATTCGAGGGAGAACTCAGATGGTTTCATTTGTGCTGCCAAGCCCAGAGTAAACTTAGTGATAAGGTGATACATAATTTTAGCCTAGCATCTGATACTCTGGCATTATCAACTGTTGACCTTACCAATAATGCATAGTTGAACCACTCAGTCACCTTGCTAGATATTATGGACAGTTTGGGAAAGCACCTCGGCTCTATATATTAAACTTGCGCAGCCCTAGATGAGTATTCTTCATTAACAGCCTACCGAGCTATATTCATATGTTAGTAACCTCTACCAAAATTGTGTTATTGAGTCACTGATTGATCATCCTTCAGCTTGCCGACCTCTCAATTAATAGTCAAGGAAATTGCCTTGACTGAGAAATAATAGATATTTCACTTACAAAAAATAGAGAGTCAACTATACATTATGGGTGTTGCTATTTATGCCTTCATGTTTTGGGAACGTGCCGTACATATTCTTGAAAAGCAGTTAGTTCGAAACGACTAAAGTCTGGTGTTCTATGTAAAAGTCCACAACTCCGTTGGTCCTTTACATTGTGACTATTTTCACATGATTGGCACCCACAGAAAAATAGAATTCCAGTGTTGAGATGAAATATGTAGGTTCTGGTTCATTATTGTGTGATTCTTATCTTCAATGGTTTCCCTTTGCCGGAGTTTTCACATTGCGATTTACACGTGCTGAAATTGATCCATGAATATTTCATTAGTTCTCATTGTTGAGCACATTTCACGGACCGTGGCGAACCGTGTTGATAAACTTGTCGTTCACCATCTATCAGGACTGCAGTATTATATTGATTGATGACAACCCTCTGTAATGAAAGTCAACACTCTAGTCTACAGCGGCCCGGTCGGTGGATAGCGTTAGTGTAGTGGATATCTTTACTTTCTTTCAAAATAAGAATAGCATGCCAAGAACAATCATGAATGTAGTATTGCGTATAAAAAAAGCATAACCAAGATCGGTCGTTCGAATCAAAGACCTTCAGCTATTTTCATAGACAAACATAACTACTTGTGTTGAGATTGTATCGAGTCTATTTAATCAATGATGTATTTAACTCGTGAATCATTCGGCTTAATGAATAACTCCGAAAACCCACAATGAGCACTAGCTATGATTAACCACTTCTCCAACTAGAAGCGCGTTTGGGACAGGCCTGGAAATAAAAAGGGATATTCTCGCTTTCAGCCACCACAGTACATCGCGAATTTGCTGAGCCATCGAAACCCACGTTCATACGCTCTCACTTGGGTCTTCGATGGCCTATGTATGTATTATCTATATCAACATATCCCCCACTTGACGGGCAACACAAGCTCGATATCAAACCCACTACACTACTAAAACTCTTCACAAGCACGCCTCACTGCTGAAAAAGTTGCACCATTTCACCTTTGTATGCTTTAGTCTTTATACACCATATACGGAGTGTATATTTTTACCTACAAACAGCCTTGGCACAAGAGGCGCAATAACCATTTCTGTCTGTCTACCAATAGCCGTGCCTGACTGTACGTTATGCTGTAAATGATGTTTGTATACTGTGATGAAGCAACATGGTATTTTGTTTACCACCATTGTTTCATCATTGGCAATCAAATAACAACCATGCAGGCATTGATTCACCTGTCGAGAATCCTTGAATATCAATATGGCTCCCACCCAGACTCCGTATGGAATTTGTATCGGTATACACGCCATTAGGAACTGATCTGTATTACATGCGTGTACATTGGCACCCTGATAAGAATGCCGGGCTCATCACGAGACGGTTCTCATTACACAACGCGAGAACGGGTGAATGTTTTGAATGGATGTAAATATATTTAGGAAATATGTTCGGCACTACGCGCTGAAATATCACAAGGAGATAAATCGCGCGGGCGGAAGAACATTTCTCCAGGCAGTTGCCATTCTTGCACATCTGGTCCAATCCCTGACAACATGGGGTAACGAATGTCTGGGTTCTACATGTGTGCTTGAAACCAAACTAAGTAACTAGCAATCAGAGCACTTTTGTTTGCCATCAAAAGATTCTAAGGGTTATGGGACTGACCCACTTAATTTAACTTCCAAGGCGGTCGATGGATATTTTAAGCGATTAACATGGGCCAATAAATAAGCGAATGCCAGTTGGGCCTGTTTTTGACATCAACATGATATCATGTAGCACTCTCTGCATCAGATTGATGTACGCATATATTGTTAACCGCTCTCAATCACGATATGAATCCGAATCACGGAGATTTAATATCTCTCCCTTGGCCAATTCGTATTGCTTTATTGGCAGCAATTCATATATTCCTTGGCTCACATGACTTGTAGGATGCCAACAAGAGATCAGTAAGGGATATAAGTAACGCAATAAATAACTTGCCATCCTTCATATCTTACTTCTGAGACTGGTTTTAAACCAAGCTACTTGATACAACATACTTGTATTGCCACTCTAACATCAGTCTTCCTTCGTCATTATGTCCACAGTCACACAAACCATGGAGCTTGGAAGGAGTAATTCCATTACTTCTACCGATTCCAAAAGCTCATCCAAACCCAACATGTCCATCTCCTTTTCTAAAGACGTCAATTGGCTAAAAGAAAGCTGCAAGCTACCGCGTAGCCCTTACCCAAGGTCTACTTTATTTGGCTCAATAGGTGGAGCTGCCAGTGCCGCACCAAAGACTGACAATTAGAGAATAGACGTTCTTCGTGATTGACCACACCTTATTCTCGATGACAAGTGATTTCTTCGACGTTAGCTCTCCGAGTAGCCCAACACAACCATAACGTCAAGGTTTTGTATATGTAATAATCCCTTCTATAGCGGAGTCCTGGGCTCTTTGGCTCTTCTCTATACGACTGTTGTCATGTCAAGAGGTGGTTCTTGATTGATTCTAGCATATTTTTAGATGTTTAACTATTAATAAATATAAAGATAAACTAAACCTCACTCTACAACCGATCATATAGACAGATGCCGAGAACGAATCAACAAGAATCTCCAAGAGTTTTGTTTCCTTATTTTGTACCTAAATAAGCATATTTCGTCATCGCCAAAAATGAATTGGCCCAACCATTGCACTGGCGATGTTAGAATAATCCATCAGGTCGCAGAGATACCCTGAGAAAGGGAAAAAGGAAAAATATTTGCCTAATCTGAGTAGCCGACATGAGCAGATCGAAATAGCTCGTGAATCCTAGCCGAATGTTTCGCTCGGCAACAATGTGTCGATATATCGTAGAAACATTCGGCAACAAACATCCAATATTGGAAATGGGTAGATATCTCTGAACATTCTAGTCTTGGCAATGTCCTTGTGAGGGCCAAGTTCTTACGCTCTAGACAATCCTAGTACTCGACCCTACCTCAAAGAAGCAACCTGTAGAATGGTGCAATGTGTAATCAGTTTTGGCAGCGGAGCACGCAGATGGAGTTTCCGATCCGATAGACACTTGTTAACAAGCCCTTATCTACTGGCGATATGCTGATTTATTCATTACTGTGATGTTGCTTTGTACCAACTGAAAATAATACAATTTACAAATATGTTCTGGTAGGATTCACATTAAAATCTGCCACCATTGCGGGCAACTGACTGACCAAACTTCTTGAGACGGATGCTTTGGATCTTAATGAAGCCTTCCGAGTCTTCGGGGCTGAATCCTCCTTGAACATCCATTGAGCTTTCCTCCATATCATACAGTTTCTCAGTCTCGCTATACCGACCCTCGACAGTCACACTGCCCTTGTAGAGCTTGAGATTGACAACGCCATTGACTGACACTTGGGAGGCAGCCACCGTAGAGAGAAGGTATGTACTCTCAGGAGAGAAGTACATCCCATTGTAGAGAAGGTTAGAGAGAGCTGGGGTAACGCTCTCGTCGCGGAAGGCCCTGACTTGACGATCCAAGGTCAGGCCCTCCAAGTCCACATGAGCTGTGCGAAGAATGGTGCCACCAGGGGTCTCGTAGCAGCCACGACTCTTGATCCCAATGAAGCGATTCTCAACAATGTCAATACGGCCGATGCCATTACGGCGGCCAAGTGTATTGAGGTAGGTGAAGAGCTCAAGGGCATCGGTGACCACTGTGCTGTCATTATGGTTCTTCACCTCGATTGGCTTACCCTTCTCGAACTTGATGGAGATTCTCTCGGGAGTATTGGGAGCATCCTCAGGATCGACTGTAAGCTTCCACATATCCCTGGGTGGAGTGATGCTAGGATCTTCGAGGATGCCAGCTTCGTAGGAGATGTGGAACAAGTTCTCATCGGTAGACCAAGGCTTGGAGGCGGTCTGGACGACCGGGATACCCTTTTCGGCGGCATAATCCAGTAGACTGGCACGGCCTGGGAATCGGGTGAAGAACTCGGGGATTCTCCAAGGAGCAATGACCTTGATGTCAGGTTGGAGAGCATAGTAAGCAAGTTCGAACCGGACTTGGTCATTCCCCTTTCCGGTACACCCGTGTGACACATGGGTGCAGCCCTCTTGCTTGGCAAGTTCGATCTGACGACGGGCAATGACTGGACGGGCAAGTGAGGTACCCAGTAGGTAGACACCTTCGTAGATAGTGTTCGCTTGGACGGCGGGATAAATGAGTTCCTCGACGAACTCGCGTCTCAAGTCTTCGATGAATACTTTGGAGGCACCGATCTTGAGTGCCTTCTCGCGAGCGGCTTCGAAATCTTCCTCTTGGCCGACATTGGCAAGGTAAGCGAGGACTTCATAGCCCTGTTCAATGAGCCAGACGAGGATACATGAGGTGTCAAGACCACCAGAGTAAGCTAGTAAAACCTTTCCTTGAGCCATGTTTGTTTGCGAGATAATATTGAGATATTTCTCTCTGATGAAATTTGAATTTATATAAGAATGCCTTCTATCCTTCAACATTCGGATCTTTATCTGGGGATCGAATTTTGTTAATTCGAACACTGGCAGTCCTGATAATAAGCATATTTCAAGGGTTAAGCCTCTATAATGTTACATGAAGTTCTTTTTCCAGTTATTTTTCCAGCATATTATTCTCACATAGGCTTCGTTGCCCCAATTTGGAGCTCTTTTGTAATACGGGGATGAAAGATGCCTGGGATCTATTGGGTGAGCATTGAGCCTTTCTTCTTTAGGTTTTTAGGCTCAGTATCATCGGAAGCGTTGAGTACGCAAACTTTCCAAATCAAATCATTTTGTTGATTTCTCTACACACATGTCTGTCACTAGTTCTTCGAACTACCAAATTTGGTTCGTCCTGGCAAAATATGGCACCGCTTGTATACGCTACGAGTCATAATGTACACTGTTTATTCGCTTTGGAATGCAGCCAGGTGTAATGGCTGCTTACTTGACTGATCTTTGTAGATTTTGGGGCGATCGGTAAAATACCAGTGATTAATCATCAGGTGTGGTATAAATCAAGTTGACAAACAACATTACCTGATACCAAAATGTCCTGCAGTTAATACCAACTAATGCTGACCCTGTGGCCTCTGAGCTTCGGTTTCTAAAAGTAGGCCGGGTCAATGTTTACACTTCCTTTTGAAACAAATTGATGGTAACTGGGGAAATCCTCAGGTCGAGTGTCTTAAGTATGGGACAGATTCATATCTGTGAAGTAAACAAATAACCAGGAGTACGGTTCGATTGATCCTGTTCTTCATGATATGATGATCGTGGCTCCATTCCTATTTCATGTAAAGATTATAATAATAACATGGTCCCAATCTTTAAACCGGCTGTCTCTTAGAGTACTCAGTTTTCATGAAAGCCGGAATAGTCTTATAATTTCGGTGTTATACAAATGGTGTATCTCCAGTAGGCCTTCAATCCCGATCAGACCTATGTTCACATCTTTTGAAACAACGGTAGCTGAATTCCAAATGCTATGACAAACATGTGGATCTAATAAACATGGTGGCCGCCATAGAACGCTACTTTTTAGTGGCGTGCTAGTTTTTTGAATGAAGTTATTGAATTCAGGGTTTTTTTCTGAACTAAAATACGATCCTGATTAGTGTGTATATGCATACTCTTTTCTCACATCCAGGAGGAGCGCGCATCAGTAAGGGCAACATATCTATCCGCATCAGTACCAAGCAAAAGGAAAGCTGCCCATTTTTTACGCCGTCTCGAGAGTATTCAATGATATACACGGAGATCACTGTATGCTGAGGTAGATTTACAGCGGTAGCTTTAACTCGAGACCGTTTACCACCACATGGATAATTCTATTGTTTCATCCGAGTCTGGGGTCACTCTAATTCGATCGTGCTCTCATCCGCAAGGTCGCCTCTACCTCAGGTACTAATAATAGCATTATGTCGGGTGGTAACTTATAGGGTGAGGCAGTAGCCCCAAGTGAGATGGCCAATGCAAGTTGTCCGGGATTCGAGGGTCCGATGGTGCGAAAATGGGGTATTGTGGCTTCCTCCTGAGATGTTTAAATGCCCGTCGAAATTTATGGCTGCGAAGGGTTGTTTGCCACGCATATAGCTGGCGCCTCCGAAGTGGGAGAGCGTTCCCTTGCTTAACAATGATCCAGGTTTAAATTATACTTGCACCCGAAAATTACGAAAATAAAAAATGCATGCACAATTGCTGAATGCAACTATAGCCAATCATCGAGCCGTTCAATGGTCTTGGTTCGGATGACGCGAAGCCAATGCCGACTTGGCTTTAAATAAATCCCAAATAAACTCAACGATACAGGAAACAGGTCTCCCTAGATCACGTCAGTCATTGATCTCCAGAAGATACTACCCGGCGATTGATTCTCAGATGATTTTCCATCTTTAGTGCAGGTGGTCTTGGCTATCAGGCCACCCCCAGCAGCAAATGAATATCCGACGCTCATATCAAGTGCTTGAACAGTGAGGATGTAGGCACCGATTTCAACCATCTCAGATTATTAGAAGGCTGCAGTCAACTCCGGTTTGAATCCTGTCATTTATCAGGTTGGCGGGGAGAGTAAATTGAATTTCCTGGACTTCTTGGAAGCATTTTCAACTGGTGTCCGCTTTCCCGCTAATCCATGCGATGTATTACAAAGAACCTGGCTTCGAAATGAATGCTAGTTCGACGGTGCCAGGCGAGCTTCATGAATTCGACTGAAACCGGTGATATGACGATTGACATGGAGATTGATTCACTGGATGCAGCGGGGCGGGGCGGGGTGAGGGCGGGGACACGAGTCAAATGTACTGTGAATCTTCATATCTCGTTTCCACTGAATCCACCTGCTCTGGACATTTACCTATTCAGTGGCGACAAAGAGTCGACGAAACTCGATCAATGTGATAAATCTCATTGGATCTTCGTCCATCTGGTTCTCTGTGATTGGCCTGATTTGCTCTTGAGGATTGGGCTGTTCATTTCAACGATTGTTCGAAAGGGTGACACGAAGATACGTTGATGCAATTACAGGCTGAGATCACTCTGGCCCGTAGATCCGCGTTAGATCCCTTGTCCTTGAATCACGGATGCTGGCAAGTTCATTGTGGAGAGAATAATGAGCATTGGAATAAAGGCTCGGTGGACCATCTTAATCTCTCATCTCAGAACCCGTTTCAGTCCACCCCTGCCACACAATCACTTGGTACGATCGGTCTTTGTATGAACAAACCATGCTTTATACAAATGAACAGCGAATATATACAGATTATCAAGTGTAAGAACAAAGTAGGATCATACATCATGAAACAGGAGGCTATTGGTGATTTGGACTGCGTCGAGGCGCTTCCGATCTTCGATTCTCAGTGCCATGTCCCAGTTGCTGGCTGGTTGGCCAATATCATATGAGCTATCACACCAGGAATGGTTCTGAGAAATGTCCGCATCGTACAGAGAGGTGAGCAATGAGGACGTTTGCGTTGGGCTCTCCAGGTCGTACATCCACGACAACCTGGAAAAGATCTCGAATTCTTGACTAGATGTGTCTAATGTCCATTCCTCGGTTTTGATAACCGGGTGCTCTGGTTGATGGGCGACAAGTGGGAGCTTATCGTTGTTCAATGGCTGGATGGAGGCACGCTGCTCGGCATTGACAGAAAATATGTCTTCGTAGCTACGTAATCTCTGTCTTAAAACCTGTACCTCCATGCGCAGGCTCTGACAATCCGAACAAGCCTGTGTCGGACTCTCGGCTATAGTAGAAATTCCCATGTTACTAAGAGTAATTGGATTCAATAGGCCCCTCTCTGCTTGCTTACCTAGATCTTTCACATCCCTCAAATCCTCACTCTCGCTGGAGCTGCAGTCTACTCCGCTAATCAGCTGTGGGATGAACGCTTTCTCGTCGCTGTCTGCATCCTGACAATGGCTCTTGGACTTGAATCTTGTGGTCCGATTGACAGATCTTTTGATCAGGTGCAATTGATTGTATTTCCCGCGTTGGAAGTTACGGTGGGTAAATACGGAGGCCAATTGGCTGGTGGGATTTTTGGCTTTGCGAGCATCAGAGATACGGCGGAACTCGTAATTCTAGAAATTTCACGAGTGATTAATCTAGTGTTACACGCGGTTGGTGTCTGGGCAGATCGAAGATCGTCGCTGCGCTTCCATGGCACTTACGTTGAGTTGGCGAACAAAGGAAGAGAATGTGGAGGCTTTGAAGTATTGGGGTAGCACAACGGCCGCGAGTAACGGGCCATCAGGGATGACAAAGCTGGTGCCCGAGGAGTTCCAACGGATGTGTTCTGCGTGTTTGTCGTTTTCAAGCATTCTAAAGAATTGCCAAGGAGTTAGCCAAGGGCTCGCGACAGTCCAGAATCGTTCACGGAAGAAGTAAGTCAACCAACCTATACAGCTTGCGAACAAATACTGAGACCTCCTTGTGCTGGGGAATCTGGGTGTTCACACTGCCGAGTGCTGGCATCGGGTTGATGTTCATCATTCAAGAAGTTCTGGGATGAAATGGGTCCTAGAGCTTTGTTGGTGGAGTATTGGCGAGTAGACGGTAGCCTCCCAGCCTTCTTATATACACAATCCGCATCCTTTCGATTGAATATCTGGCTAAGGCAAAGTGCACACAGGTATAGAGCTATTGCGCAGCTGGTTTTCTGACTTGGGTGTTTCTAATGGTGTTTCTCAACCTCCAATGTGTCTACTCTTGTGAATCACTACCTAATGAATTCTGAGGTTTCCCATGCGGTGTTGATCGACACGCGAATCTATTATGTGGTATGGTTGCCTCGGTTTACGTTAAAAGAAATATGAGCTCCTACAGGTGAGTTTAATTTAACTAGGTTGAGTGAAACTTGGATTCATCTGATCAAACGGATCATTTGTATTTTGTCAGGACACTTGAACACAATCAGCCAGTGTTGCTCTAACTTCTTCCGAAATTCTGAGATCCTTGAGCAATACGATATAAACGTACTGCTGACTAGTTTTACACTATTTTTACCATTAGACCAGGCAGTTTCGATCACCGCCATTCCCACTAGTTGATGATCATGGGTGGGCTGGATTTGATTTGATTATGCATCAAACCCATTCCGAGTCATTCATATGGATCATTCCATTCTCCGCGGACGCTACCCGAACCCTAGTGTCGATCCACCAACAAAAACGCGCCTAACAGTCCTCGGGCCCATTGAATGCGACAAGCAAGTCGTGATACTCCAGGCATTTCTTTAAGTTGACAACGCTAAATAGGAGTTGATTTTACACTGAACCTCCCTTAAAATGAGTGAATGTTGTGATGGAATTGTTGAACCGTGAGGCTTACCTTTTTGTGTGGATTTGTATTTTGTCTCCAACCAATATTTCTTGTGGTTACGATTCCAATCGACGATTAAATCATGGATGTTCCTGCCAAAGTACTGCCCGTGTTTGATCTTGCAATGTCTTAAACCTCATGGATGGAGAATAGTTTGTTTTGTTTCCGTGAAGGGTGGTGCGGTTATATTAATACGTGCATATCTTTGGAGCGCGTCTGCTCCTGAGTTCTGATTGGTCCACTAGGTGCCTGTTGGAAGGCTTTCCAAATGCTCCGCCATCTCTCGCTGATACCTTTCTACCAGTTAGGCCCCGCAATAATGGAGAGCATGGCTTTGGTCACTTTCGTAATATTGTAAGCGCATCAATATCTATAAAGAGCAAAATCACAAATCAAGAACTACTAAATCATTATTTGAATTGTCTATTTGTATCGTAAACTTTATTGAATGAATATAAAATCTGTATCGTATTAGGTGCAGATTACAAACTGACCTCATATGGGAATCTTGAGATGTTTGCCGATTGTAAGAGTTCCATTAGCAGCCTAGACTAGCGTAGCTTGGGAAATAAATACCTCGGTTTTCACCAAGGTGATTACCAAGCCTTTTGAAGTGTTGCTCAACTATCTAGAATGTTGTCCGAAAAGCCGCGCATGCTAATTCTCTACGGTACTCAGACCGGAACTACCGAGAGCTATGCCAAGATTGTTCAGACTTTCGCCAAGATTCGCAGCTTCGATGTCAGATTAGCCCGTATGGATGAAGTTGCGCATGAGAGCCTTCCAACGGAGCCTCTCATTGTATTTTTGTCAAGCACATTCTACAACGGTGAATTTCCCGACTCTGCCGCTTCTCTCTGGTCCTATCTGAAGCGCCAGGACCATTCCCCCAATCTATTCCGCCACACTAGATATGCTGTCTTCGGACTGGGAAACCGAACATTACAGGAGAATTTCAACAAGGCTGCCAAGCTGTTGGATCAACGGATGAGTGAACTTGGCGGTTTTAACATCATGCCTGTTGGAATGGGCGATGAGTACGATCCAAATGGTCACGAAACGGCTTTTCGTCCCTGGTTAAAAGCCTTTTGGACGAAATTGACCGGCTCGGATGTGAAGATGACTCTACCGGTTTCTGTTCAAATTCAACAATCCAACCGTACAGTACCCGAGGTGAACCATGAAGGCTACATCAAAGTTCCTGTTGTGTCCAATAAGCGACTTACCTCTCCCGATTACGAAAGAACCGGATGCATGGTAACATTCGATATCAGCCAAACAAATCAGGAGTATCAAGTTGCCGGTCACGTTCAGGTGTTCCCAGAAAACCCCGACGAATTGGTGGTGAGAGCTGCCAGACGGCTGGATGTTGATTTAGATATGGTGGTGGAGATTCAACCCATGGACGATTCAGTGGCATTACCAACTATAGTGACCATCCGTCAGTTACTAAAGAATTACTTGGACATCAGCTCGATCCCCAGTAGAGCTCTTGTCGAAGGATTCAGCTGTTTAGCCTCGGATATTAATGAGCAAGAGGCACTTGAAAGTTTAGCCTCAGACATGCTGGCCGGGAACATGTATATGAAACTCTCAACATCAACAGTATTCAGTGTAGTGGATGTACTTGAGCGTTACCCATCCGTCAAGATCTCCTTGGAGCAATTCATTAGCAACATCCCTAAAATCTCCAGTAGATACTACTCCATTGCCTCATCTCCACTTGTTTCCAAAGACAAGATTGATATCGTTTTCTTCGTCGAAGAATGGGCAACTGAAACTGGCGGCAGGTTCCAAGGTTTAACCTCGACTTATCTTTCTAAGAAATCCCCCGATGTCGCCGATCCCTATGTTTTCTTGAAGATCCACGCCGGTTTGGTCCACCTTCCTGAGCGCCTTGATACCCCCATCTTGGGTGTAGCACTTGGTAGCGGCATTGGTGTGTTCCGTTCCATTCTCCAACACCGAGAAGTATTGCTTGAGCAAGGGCATGAGATGACACGTATCAGACTCTATTACGGAATGAGATATTATGAGCATGAATATCTCTTCAAGGACGAACTGGATAACTTTACTCGCAAGGGCCTGGTAGAGGTGATTGATGCTGCGTCCCGTGATCACAAGAAGAACTGTGCCGTTAGAATGCTGGACTTCCCAGAAAAGGTGACCGACTATTTAGACAACAATGGTATGTACCTGTACTGCGGTTTGGGAGGACTGATCCCAGGTGCCATGGAGATTACCATTGGCGAGTGCCTGCAAGCCAATAAGCAAGTCTCGTACGAGGAATCTTTGGAGATCATCGCCAACTTGAGAAAGCAAAATCGCTGGGAGGTAGAGGCCTACGCAAAAAGCGTTGACGAGGAGAATGCGCTTAAAAGCATCATCCTTAAGAGAGGCGGCCAAGCCCAAGGACAAGAAGTACCCACTGCAACATTATATGAAGACGCAAAGATGTTCTGCTATCAATGCGAGCAAACTTACCAAGGACGTGGATGCACTACTATTGGCGTGTGCGGTAAGACTCCTGAAGTAGCGGCTCTTCAAGATCTTCTCATTACCTGCTTGAAGCGTCTCTCTTGGTATGCTTATAACTTACGCCAATTGCAAAACGAGCATTCGGACAAAGTAGAAGTATCTGAGGTCGAATTTCCAGAAGTGAACCATTACTCGTTGAAAGCGACCTTTTCCACCCTGACCAATGTCAATTTCGACAGCAACAGGTTCCTTCAATTCCATCAAGATTGCCGGGATTACACAAAGCGGTTGAGTGTACAGTACCAGGCCATTTGCAAAAGGTTGAATATACGCCCCAAAAAATGCCCAATTCCAGAGAGTATCTCCGAGGTACTTGACAATGCACCTGGTGCCGTTGGTGACATCGAGGATATGCTTGTCTCTAAGGGCAAGGAAGTGGGTATTCTTAGCCGTATGAGAGCCACCAAGAACGATGCCTTGGTAGGATTACAAGAAATGATCGTGTATGGACTAAAGGGTCTGAGTGCCTACGCTGACCATGCCCTAGTTCTAGCCCACGAGGATCGTCGTATATACGAATTCCTCCATAAGGCGTTTTACTTCCTGACCACTAAGGATTCCAAAGATATGGACAAGACCTTGGCTTGCTTGATGGAACTCGGCCAAGTCAATCTAATTTGTATGGATGTCTTGCACAATGCCAACAAAACCTTTGGAGCTCAATCACCACATACCGTATCTCTCAAGCCACGCCCTGGCAAATGTATTTTGGTTTCTGGTCACGACTTCATGTTCTTGGACTCGTTGCTTCGTCAAACCGAAGGATTAGGTATCAACATCTATACTCACGGTGAGATGTTACCAGCTCATGGTTATCCTAAACTTCGCCAATACAAACACCTGGCAGGCCACTATGGCGTGGCATGGCAAAGACAATCTGTGGAATTCCCACACTTCCCCGGAGCCATTGTCATGACCACTAATTGCCTGACCCCACCTAAAGATGATTATCAGGGCAGACTGTTTACCGTTGGTGTTGTAGGCTGGCCAAACATTCCACATGTCGGCGATGACCTTGATTATAGCGCTGTTATCAAAGTAGCCTTGGACTCACCTGGTTTCAATGAGGACACTCCGGAATTTGAATATCCCCCCAGTAGTTTCACCCCGATTACCGATAGTTATCAAGTTGGTTTCAGCTCTGAAGCTGTTTTGAACGTAGCTCCCACAGTCTTGAAGGCCCTTGAAACCGGAGATATCAGCAGGGTGTTTGTTATCGGAGGATGTGATGGCTACGAGGGAGAGCGTAGCTATTATACTGACCTGGCCAAGATGTTACCAGAGAGTGCAGTGGTTCTTACCTCTGGGTGTGGCAAATTCCGAATCAATTCGCTGGAATGGAAGACCATTGGAGACTCTGGCATTCCCAGATTGCTCGATATGGGCCAATGTAACGACGCTTACTCCGCAATTCAAATCGCCTCAGCACTCGCAGAAGCGTTGAACTGTACCATCCATGATCTTCCATTGTCCATCGTTTTATCTTGGTTTGAACAGAAGGCTGTGGTTGTCCTTCTTTCGTTACTTTCCCTCGGCATCCAGAACATCAGAGTCGGTCCACAACTGCCTGCCTTCTTGAGACCTAGTGCGGTGAAGATTCTATCTGATAAGTTCGGGTTGAAACTGATAGGAGATCCCAAGCTTGATCTTGAAGACATGTATGGTGGTATGGTCGCATCTGCTGTATAACTCATTTATAGACTCTCGAAGGCATTGTACACTTGTTTAGAAGCATTTCAATAAAATCCAGTCGATAGATTTCGAATCATTGGTTTTCAAGAGCTTTGATTTATTTAACATTAATCACGTAACAAACGTAAATGTTCCATTGAATCCTCTTCATATCAAGACCATCAGGGCGTGAGCTCCAACATTTGCTTTGGATCCATAAAGGCTAACCAATCGGAGCTGGCAGTAGGTAGCAAGCCCATAGAAGATAGCTTGTAAACACCCATACACATGATGGCCACTTGCACAGCAACATAGACAAGTTTGGGAAGGGTAAGGTCAACATTCTCGTCGGCCGAATGGTTCTTTCCTTTGGAAGTTTTTCCTGCGAAACGATCGAACACTACCAGAAGTCGTGGGATTAATAAAGGGCCAGTTGGCTGACTTGTAAAGGGGAACATACCTGAATTCAGGTTCATCAAAGCCTGGAAAGGTTGGAAGAACAACATTCCAGTGATGATAATACTGAAAATCTGAACTCCACTACCAGACATATAAAGCATGAACGCGTTCATGGGAATGTTCTTGGCTGGGGCTAGAGAGGCCTCCCAGGCTTTCTATAGTGAGGGAGGAGTTTAATAAAATAGTGGGTGTTGAACGGCTGAGTCAGGGATTCACCTTCAATTTCAAATTGGCCGAAGCTCCTGCGTCAACTTGCTTGACATTTTTCTAGTATGTGGTGTATGGTTAGCTGATGTTGAAAAAATAGTCTAGTGTAAGATATCAACATTGGAATTTCTAGATGAGCCGGTGGAGGCAAGCACAAAGCCAGGAGGATCGAGCTGCTCGTTTTTACGAGTTCTAAGAGTCAGAAGAGGAGTTAGAAAGAAATATTCTCAGGACAGTCTTTCTTGATTAGAACCTTGACTGATCTAGAGACGAAAAGTCTAGGGTCCACTTGGAAATATTTCTTGACATGGGAAATGATAAGGCACGGTGAGGATGAAGTGGTGGAAGTTGAAGAAAGCTGAGAATTCACTAATGCTATCAAATGACCAATAGATATTGAGAATTCAAGAAGTTCTTGTATCGAATCCAATTTGTCAGAATACTAAGTAATCACTTGAACTAAATCGACTTGAATTGTTTCGACCAACCAGATGGATGCTCATGACTAAACAAAGACTTTGGAATACTCGCATCATTGTAGAGAAGTAAATCAAGAGTTGATTACATAATGCGCCTGTCAACTCAATTTATTCATACAATAGATAGCATTTGAATGAGTTGTATGTACTCAAATATAACACTTCGTTCACAAAAAGTTGGACTTACTGGGAAAAACATGACTGTTCAAGCTGAGGAAAATTCCATGCGTTCCCTGTATGCTACCAACTATCATTCTAGTATAGATATTAATGGTGAAGCAGAGGCGTCGTAATGATGCCGAGGATAGCTTAGAGTACTGGAGGGAGGATGAGATTGATGATAACGGATGTTCGGCCGGATATCAAAGTTGATACCATTTTTTGGCCGCCATTCGTTTATTGTGCTCTCGAATATCTTCCAAGAACCCAGCAGAAGAGGCTCCCATACTAGTAATGGTGTCTTGCAGTTGAGAGAGCTTCTCCCCACGTTCGTTTAACATACGGCCTGCATCGGCTAGGACACTGGCAGTACTCTGTGCTTCGCCTTCGACTTGAGTACTCTCAAACTGTTGAGATTGCTTTGCTCTCCTATCTACGAAGCCCTCGCCAACTAAAAACAAACCTCTGTTAGATGCCGTGCAACCTGGCATTACATAAGTTGGCGTGACATATGACATACGAAGCTCGTTAATATCAGATGTAGATGCAGATCCACTACTTCCAAACCACCAGGCAGAGTTGCGCGTTGGTTTCTCCGGTACTCTCTTTGCATTATCATATATACGATGGATTTTTGACACTAAATTGATACTTCCATTCGATGTAAGAACCCTCATATTTCAATCACATCGACTTACAAAAATGATACGCTTACAATGAGCTTCCCTTGAAAAAAGTGTACTCTCGGAATTGATACTGCCCCGTTGATAAAAAGATACGCCCGTCATCAGTTATCACACTTTCCTCCAGTCTGTAGCATAGTATTTTTAGAATAGCAGTATAAATAAGGCAGATTGATTCTGCTTACCTTTCGGGAATATAGTTCGGAATATGGATATCGACAATATGAATAAGCTTAGGTAAGGTAAAGATCTTGATTTGCCCTGCAGTAGTAAGAGCAACAAAACAGCTTTGATCTACAGGACAACGAGTTAGAGTTGAGCTATACATGTGCGCCACAAGGATACACTCAGTTAGATACCTTGATATCGTGAAATCGATGCCTTTACAATCTTGCCATCTTCTTTCTGGATCTGACTCTTATGGAGTTTTGATGCCGAGCAATTCAGATGAATTCTAATAGATTCCTCGGTGCAAAACACCAAGTAATGCGGTTCCTGTTTAGACTTCTGATTCAATGGGTTTCTTTGTTCTTGTTCCAGGTCTTCGGAAGTCTTCTCATTTAGGTTGTACTTGAATGGTCGCTGTGGTAAGCCGTTTGTGTCAACTACATTGATATATACTGCTGGTGACTTGTCTCTAGTCCTGAATGTAACATCTTCAATCCATCGTAAGTTCAAGCCCTAGTAATTCTACCATTGTATAAAGGAAAGTACCACCTTCAGATACGATATATATCTCATTATGGAGTTGGATACTAAAGATGCGGAATACACCTTGGGATGAACCAGTAACTAGCTTAATGCCCGATGGATCTGAAATCTAATGTCAGATTCCCTTTATCCTGAGTAACGGCTATAACACAGGTTACCTGTTTCTCGAATGAATGAATCGACAAACATCATTGCTGTAATCTTATCGACTGGCTCATTACTATCCTTGGAGATCTCCATAGTCGCTTCAGCCTCGATTGGATGAATGTGATCTATAGATGTGAACGGGGTATCGAGGATTAACACTAAATCATCGCTTGGGAATCTGCTCTGGATATATACCACTGTAATCCTGATAAAAGACGAGTCTCTGGCCGATAGTGTCCACAATGCTCAAAGTTCCTTCTTCGTCGCTTAATGCAAGTCTGTTACGTTATTAGCAATTTCTTCCAGCGTCTTTGAAAAGCAGTATAAACTCACAGTCCTGTTTCTGTAGAAACAACATCATTGACAGTTCCTTTGTGGCATCTGATCAATAGCGATGGGACCAGGGGAAAACATCCCGTGTTGAGATAATTTGGAGAAAGCTTCAGTAGGCCAGTAAACTCCTGTTCTTCACACCTGTCGCTAAGACTATTTCTCGATGGAGTATATGGCAAAGGGGACGTTGTGCTACTCTCGTTAACGATGTCCGTTGGATCCTGTTGAGATAAGTAGTCATCCGTATCAATAAGCCTTACAGCCGAGCCACTTTCGAACAGGTCATTCGGCTGCTGATAGTGTGTGGTGTTACTGCGTATACTCTCTGCTTGACTTGGCACAGGATCATTCTCATTTCTAAGGGGGATTGTGTAAGTAGTCCCACTGTTTTTCCTAGAGGATGATTTGGGGGTTATAGCCTCTAATTTGCCATCAGTATAGGTATTTGAAATTTCTGACGTGAGTGACTTTGGGCTATATTTAGGGCTGGGATATAGAGTCGATTGAGGGGTACTTCTCGATTCGGTGACACCAGAATTGTGCGGTGCTGCTTCGGCCACTAGTGGATGAAGAGAATCGCTTGCAAGACTTTGGAGATATTCCTGAACCTCGTCACATTCTTGAGGTTCCGAATGTAGCCGATCCTTCATGATGTTCAACTTTGTGTCTTCGGAAAACGTATTTCCCATTGAGTCATCGGTTCCATCGATAAGCGTACCTACTGAGAGTGATGGTACACCCTGAGATTTTAGCCGCATCTCGCTTGAATTATCAAGTGCAGGTTGGGATGCGGATCTTTGAGAGGTCACTTTGGCGATGTTTTTGTTAATAGGCGTATGTCCAAAGCCATATGATGCGATCGTCATTGCTTTCTTCAAGGGAGTGTGAGTTTGTTCCGTTGATTGCTTATTTACTGGAATGAAGGCCATATTCGGTGGATAGAAGGAAACATCTGGAGAATCCTCCCCCATGTAGTTGAAGTTACTTGTATCTTCTTCATTCATCTTAAACCAGTACTGAAGCACATGCCCTGAATTGAATCCAATTACCATCTGGCCATTCTGGAAGCATGGGTCCACAAAAGATATTTGCGATCTTGATATGGCGGGATGAATACTTCCAGGTGTAAATGTGATATGTTCTAGAAGAATCAGATTGGAACTGGTACATTTCCAAATCCGAAGTGATCCATCTTGGTGTACAGTTAACATGAGCTTCTTCAGGTCTCCCGAGCCAATATGCGCTTGGATACCGCCTTTGATTACACCATACGACGTGGGAAGCTCATAGTCAAAGACAAGGTTCGTATACAAGTAATCAGGACAGCTTGTGATTGGTTTGACTGCGGTGACCCGTGGGTCTAGCCACTGGAGTTCAGAAGGTATATTACATTGTGTAAAGCCTTCATTGAACTCGTATAATTTCACAGCACCGCTAGGAACAATAACTGCAATTGCTTCTGGGTCACAAACTCCGTTGTGCCACGGAGAATTCTTGGACAAAACAAAGATATCCGCTAGGTCTTCTGAAACTCGTAGCATTCGTAAACGATTGGGTATTCTGTAATCTTTGGTGTCGTAATCGAAGATCCGGACCCCTCTCAAACTATGACTTAGAGAACCGCCAGCTATAATGACACAAGTGTTATCTGAACCAGACATGGAGCACCACAATACTTTAAAGACCGGTTCCCGCTTGTTGTAGGTGGCTCCAGATGTAGATTCTCCGCCCTTTCCAAGATTCGCGCTTAGATCTGGCTCTGAAATGGTACGGGCAAGCAGCGGTTTTGTTTCGTTCCTCGCATCCCAAAATACGAGCGTTCCATCGTCATAACCAGACAAAAAATGGGTTCCATCAGGTCTCCATGTAACTGCCGTAAGGTGCCCATCGTAGTTATATGTAGAATCACTTTCGTTAAAGTTCCAAAATCTCGGTACCACTGAGGCCGGTCCTTGATATTGGTAACGCCTTATAATTCGATGTGATTTCAAGTCCCAAAGGGCAATTAAGCCTGAGGAGTAGCCAATAAGCAGTTGATTGCTGTCGATTGGATGCGTCTGTATTACTATGACGCGCAGGTCGATGGAATCACTATTATCGAGCAGTACCGAGCTAGGTTCAATCACATATCCCGACTTGAAACCCCTACTGATGTTATACATCTCTATTCGTCCGCTCTTAAACCCAAGTAACAAGTAGTCACTATCACATAATAAGTGCATACAGCTAGCTTGTGAGGGGAGATTGTGAACAAAAGTAGGCTCGGTGGCTTCAAGATCGAACACAACGAGATTTTTATGATTGTCGACGGCTACTAGTCGAGGCTCTCCAATTTTGAAAGCAAGAAACAGAATAGCAGCAGGTTCTGGTAAGGAGAGATGCGTTGTAATTCCAGGTTTCCCAAATATCGAGATAGTTCCTTGAAAAGTTCCTGAATATAAGAACCCAGTTAAGGCTGTCACTCAGTTTTCCACAAGTGGAGAACTCCACAACGTACCTACGGCTAGAAGACTTTGGACCGGATCGTAAGCCAAGGTAGAGACTATGCTTGGAAGTCCATATTGTGTTACCTAATAACAAAGGAGAGAACAGCTCAGGAATGTGGCAAGGAAACAAGGACTAGAAAGCTTTCGCTTTACCTCCGCCAATGCAAAAGAGTTAGGGGAAATTGAAGAAGATAAGGAAGGAGCAGTATGCTTATGCTGTTCCTTTTGAATAACATTTTTGATTTTACTGAACAAGGACATGCCACTTCCCAAGAGACTCGAAGGCTAAAGTTGGACAGTTTTTCCAGCTATTTTGGTAAATACTATTGACAACAAGGGAAACTGCAAGATGGTTGAGACGGCTTAGGCAGCCCAGATATCATAAATAGGACGGTAATTATACCAAGATCGTTGATATCAAAACCTGGCCTACACTTCTATTAAATCCGAGGTTTTATACCTACACATTGATAACAACTGGACCTAAGCCCTCATGAGCCTAGAGTTGAACGTCTAATCAAATCTTTACAACGACTTCACCTAACCCTAAAAATAGCCGATATGAAACCGTATCTGCATTAAAGTTGCCCTATTCCTATTCATTTGATCTTCCCCCACATCCCTCAGATCGTAGGAAGGATATATGGTGCCTGAAGAACAATCAAATAAATGGCGATTCTTAGAGAGTATCCATGTTATCTGCAATGTTCTACAAAATAGATATAAATATTTACAGGCCATCGACCTCATACAAATCACCAAGCAATACTTGCTGCCAGATAGAGCGCATCCTCTCTGGAACTTTATAGACAGCCATAGAATCCCATGGGATTATTCCCTTCACAGGAGGCCTTAAGTAGCACTTCCCTCCTTTGATGATATCTGGGTCTCTGGTTTAATGGATTCTGGGCTGTAGCAATGCATGGCATTAATCATGCAAGCGTTTGGAGTGATTGCACTGTTCACATCGAACATGCAAGCTACTGAAGAATGCGGCATTGGACAATAGCCTAGACGGATGCATATAGTTGGCTATCACCTAAATGCATGGCTTTCGTGGGAATACGGTGCCTCCATAGCCTAGGAGATCTAAGCGTCGGTCAAGCCGCCAACATATGTGGATCAATTTTGTGAGGTATTTAAAACAGAGCCAATTATTTGTAATTTATTTGGAACTTCAAAGCCAAGTTACAGCATCCAATATATCCAAGTGGAGTCAGGTGGTTATACTCTAGGTTTATTTACTCTACCTAGTTTCTGGCCAATGGGGAGAAGCGTGAATCTGGATGCTGGCGAGTTGATTGAAAGGATATGATGATACTGGTAATCACCTGAGCCAATGCTTCCACGTCGACTAAGAGAGAGAGTAAGAACCTTTACATAGATTCGCGCATCTGTATATTAGTACTTACTTCGTTGGAGATTGGGGCTTTGCGGCTTTGGTGAATGGTAATGAGGAGAGCAGTAAAGCAGTTTGCTCAAAATATTGATCCGCGTTGGCTTTCAAAGCTAGCTTAACTGACGCAGAGAGGTCAGGGTCAAACTGGCGCGATTTGGGAAGGTTGGTCAGTCACCAGTTTGTGCACTAAGAAACATCAACTCTCACCATTGATTCGACTTGGTCAAGGGCTTGGTTGGCAACATTTTGGGCGCCCGAATCATCGCTTTGGTGTCTTTCCTCGAGAGAATCGGTGAACACGTGGTTTAAGTAGTACATATCCAAGAGCAGTTGAAGCTTTATGCTATCAGGGAGCTGGGCATCAGATTTGAAGTAACCGGTGAACGAATTGAAAAAGATTTGTGCTAATTCGACCATCAACGTCTGTGTCATACTCTACTATCAGCGTTAATATGGCGAGGACAAAGACATGTGGTTTGCCGATAACATACCTTGTCAGTAATGAAATTCCCAACTCGCGTTAACTCTTTGGTCATGTCGAATAAAATCTCAACGACCCATGAGGAAACATGTGTTGGGACTAGCGCTTGAGCCTGGGGAATCGATGGTGAATCGGATGAAGGCTGAACGACTAGACATTCTCATAAGTTATTGTTGTATATTATTCAATGAAGTTGTTAGATTCCACCTTCCCAACAATGCCGTTGCTCGATGCTATCGATCCAGCCCGGTAGTGTGAGTTTGCTTTTAACGATCTCTTCTACGCTTTGAGTGACACAGTCGATCCAAGGAGCATATGCCCGCTTATATACATCCTGACCTAACTTCAGAGCCTCCTCGTTCAGTTCTGGTACAAAAGAATGCTTAGAACTTGGCATGATCTAATTTGATACGTTACGATCACTTACGTGTGCGATGCTCCTCAGTAGCAAAAAATTCTTGGGGAAGGCTCTGAATGTACTCCTTGAAGCTGAGAGCAATGGTACGAGATACTCTCCCAATTACTAAACATTGATCTGCGGCCTCTGAACTCATCCATTTATTAGTGCCCATTGAGTTGTCGAGTTGAACTGTGTTTGATTTACCAGATTTGGTCCCCGACGTGCTTTCCAGAAAGTTGGTCAAGAGATTTGCCATCCCTTCCCGATACTTAACAAGTGCTTCGATAAGTGAACGATCGAAATGTTCTGAAAGTTTGATGGCATCACTGTCGTAAAAACCTAGATTACCACGCATTCGATGTAGATTTCAAGGATCTATGCGTACCTTGCTTGACAAAATTGGTCGGCTTCTGACTTAGATGCCCAAGAGATTGTGTCGCATAAATCCTCATGAAGCTCGTTCAGAATGTACTCGAATGCACTCTTCACTCGGTTCACAACTGGGGTATATGTATGCAAGCTTTGGTGGATCATATTCTTCAATCCAATCTCATTCTGATGCATGTCAAATTGAATAGATTCCCAAACGAACTTCCCAATATTGGTTTCTAAATGCAGTGATCAATGGTTACTATGGGTCATCGTCAACCGGTATTGGACTAAAATTACCATTCTCCATCGTTTCAAATAGATGGCTAATAAGAAATTCCGGTTGGTTGGCCAGTGTGCTACAGTTTCTCGTTACAATTTCATGGAACAACTCGTTGAAGGCCTGCCTGAAAACTCGGTCCCAGAGGGGAATCTCTTCTCCAACGATATCTTGACAGATCTAAAGGACAATCTTGGTTAACTGATGGCCTTTAGTCAGGGAAGCTAATTATAAACACAATGGATTACTTTGTCCCATCCAAGCGATGATGTCACACCTGGTGCCTTTTCCTTTCCGATGGTGTCCCAGATCTCTCTTCGGATCCTTTCGGCGCTTTTGACAGAAGTAACGAAATCGACCAGAAGGCTCTCGCTCTTTTCTGCGCAAATATTGATGACTTCATCTAGCCATTGTTTGAGCGTTGTCTGGAGTGTGGAAGAGTTTAACTCATAGTCGGTAGGATTCAAAGTGGGTCGGTAAGATTGAAGCGAGGAGGGAAGGTGTCTGATAAGAATATGCATGTTGGGCTTTGCTTTGACCAAGCTAGAAAGGGTTGAATTCTCTTTCGTTGGAAGAGGAGAGCCGCTTTCCTGGAAGCTATGTCCGTCAGCAAGATGCTGAATATAGGAGCAAAGTAGAGGCTTCTTTTCGGAGTTTTGGTCGTCAAAAAAGATGCTGGTTGCTTGGAAAACTGTTTCCTTTACTATTGTGAGGACATCAAGCAATCTATCCTGGACATCCTGGTCGCTTGAAGGCTGTTGCCTGAAAACTTCATTGATGGCCTCCTTTCTTGTATTCAAAAGGCTCTGGAAAAGGTTATCGACGGTCAAAGAATTATCCAGCAGCAAGAGTGCCAGCAGAGTTTCCGCTACATCCTAAAATGAACAGTCAGTTGAGGTCTAGTAAAGATGTAGTTGGTGGTGAAAGACCTTTTCTCCAATATCGGACCTCTGAATGTAAGTATTGGCTCGACGAGTGATTTTGGACTTGAAGTAGTTTATGGCGTTCCACTGCTTTTGGACAACAGGGAAAATGGTCTACAAACACGTTATTAGACACTTGCGTGATGCCAATCGACTTTTTCATATTTACCTCAACGTTGATGTTTTCTATATCCCCGCCTTTTTGAAGACTTTCATAGACAAGGCAGGCAATCAAGTATAAAAGACTCGCGGATAGAAACTTTGAAGTCTCTAAGCCATGCCATATCTACAATATAACGCGGTTATACAAAAGCTTCTTATAGGAAGGGTTGCTCGACATACGTCATACCTGCTCAGGAATATCTACCAGTAGCTTAATCTGGGCGGCAGTACTGTACAGTTGTTGCTTCTGATTTTCTTTTCGTAGAGTCAGTGAATTGAAGCGGAATACAGCTATCCGGGCATAAAATACCTGTCTCTTGAGGAGAAGATTTGTGTATATTCGTGCTTTCCTTCTTCAAATATTCTAAATTCGAATATTTTTCTATGCATTTGATCGAATCGGAGAGCTCAAGCCCAACGGTCCGCATGCAGATGATGGAATCGGCAGCTTCAAGAAGGGAATTGTAACTCTCACTAGATGGCAAGGAATTGTATGGTAAGAAAATGAGGGAGAGCAATCAGGGCAATGTATGTACCCTACGACGGTTCTCAATTCGTGGCGTTTACCCTCGATGTCATATCTGCCAAACAAAGGAAGCGATTAATGAACACCCTACGTAGAATACACGTCAGCAACCAGTCTACCTTGTTCGCTTCAATAAGGCCCGAAGTTCAGGAATAGTGTGCTTGACGAATAACTCCTTCACCATCGGCTCGAGGTTGACTTTTTTACCTTCTTCAAGTTCTACCATCACGTTGCTGTTGAGGAACACTATCAGAACCAATTTGGTTTTCCAATGGAATAATGACTTATACTTGATATATAACTTGCCAAAATGCAATCATGCCAAGTGATGAAATGAATTGCGCTACTATTTAATCACGGGGAATCCAAACTATATAAAATTTGAAAATATTCGCAATGATTAAGTAGTGCTTTTTCCGCAAGCAGAACGTTTGGCCATAAATATTGCTTTTTATCCCTAAGGAAACCAAGTTAGTTTGAATCATGGGTCGAAACGATCGCTCTCGTTCTCGTTCACGCTCTCCTTCCCCTTCAAGTAAAAGGCGTAGACATTCTCATCGTTCTTCATCACGAAGAAGTGATCGAGATCGTAGTAAAGAACGTGATCGCAGCCGGGAAAGAGATCGTAAGAAAGGAAAGAGCAGAGACAAGCATCGCAGAAATAAGAGCAGAGAACGCAGCCGTAAGGATAGAAGAGATGGCAGTACAGAACGTAGTAGAGAACGCAGCCGTAAGGATAGAAGAGATGGCAGTACAGAACGTAGTAGAGATCGAAGCCATAGAGACCGGAGAGAAAGAAGTACAGATAGGAGTAGAGAACGAAGCCATAAAGAGAAAAGGGACAGGAGCAGAGATCGCAGCGCGGATGGAAGTAGAAGTAGACGCCATAGAAGTTCTCGCCATTCTCGTTCCGAAAAGAGCCGCACTAGAAGTAAAGAAAGATCCTTATCCCGTGAATCCAATTCTGATTCCCATTCCATCGCCACTTCGGAAGCTAAGCCTCATACCGAGCTCCCAACTGTTGTTGAAGAGAAAGCGGAAAAAGGTACAGATCAATCTGACGAGGTCAAACAAATGATGTTAGAACAAGAAGAGAAAGTTCGCCAACGTAGAGAACGTGTTGAGCAATGGAGAAAAGAACGTGAAGCGAAAAAGGCTAGTGAAGAGACAGGAGACGATCAATCTTCTGCTCCCCTTGAAAACCAGCCTGAAGCAAAGAAGTGGAGTTTGGAAGACGAGGATGAAGACGAAGATGAGGAAGTTGAAAAAGCCAATGGAATGGATGTGGATCCTCAAGGTAAGCATATCATCAGTACCTATCAAACTCTGTAAATAGCCATTGATGCTAACGAAATACTTGCTGTCTAGACGAAGAAGCAAAGCAAAGCGAGCCTGGTTCCGCAGCTAAAGAGGCTGAGAATGAAAAGGAAACAAAAAAGGATGAGGATGAAGATGAGGATGAGATTGATCCGCTTGATGCATTCATGATGGATGTCACCGCAGAAGTCCAGAAGCTAAGTAAAGAGGATCAAAAAAAGGCAAAAATGGCCGACTCTAAGCAGTCGAAGAAAGCAGACTTCTTTAGTCAAAATAACAATGACAATAGCGACAGTGAGTCTAGCGACTCAGAGCCAGAGGATATTCTTGCACTCGCCGCCAAGAAATTGAAAAAGAAAGATATTGCCGCAGTCGATCACTCACAGATGAACTACGAGCCATTCCGCAAAGACTTTTACATCGAGCCTCCTGAACTAGCTGACATGACCCCTGAGCAGGTAGACATACTCAGAGTGGAGCTCGATGGTATCAAAATCCGTGGCGTCAATTGCCCCAAACCGATTAAAAAGTGGACGCACTGTGGTCTGCCATCGGGCTGTCACGAAATCATCAAAAAACTGAAGTTTGAAGCCCCAACCCCCATCCAAGCTCAAGCGATGCCTGCTATTATGAGTGGTCGTGACGTGATTGGAGTGGCCAAGACAGGTAGTGGTAAAACCATTGCGTTTCTGCTTCCTATGTTCCGCCATATCAAAGATCAGCGTCCCCTTGAGCCGATGGAAGGCCCCATTGCTGTTATCATGACACCTACAAGAGAATTGGCTGTGCAGATTCACCGAGAATGTAAACATTTTTTGAAAGCTCTAAACTTGCGAGCAGTCTGTGCCTATGGTGGATCGCCAATCAAGGACCAGATCGCTGATCTGAAGCGCGGTGCTGAGATAGTAGTGTGTACGCCGGGCCGTATGATCGATTTGCTATCAGCCAACTCCGGTCGAGTTACTAACCTTCGGAGAGCGACCTATCTTGTTCTGGACGAAGCTGATCGAATGTTTGACATGGGCTTCGAACCTCAAGTTATGAAGATTGTCAACAATGTGAGACCAAGTCGTCAGACCGTTCTGTTTTCTGCCACTTTCCCACGCCAGATGGAGGCCTTGGCTCGAAAGATCCTCAAGAAGCCCCTCGAAATCACCGTTGGAGGGCGCAGTGTTGTTTGTGAGGATGTAACCCAGATCGTTGAGATCAGAGAAGACAGCACCAAATTCTTGAGACTGCTCGAAATCCTGGGCCAGTATTACCGCGATGACACTGATCTCAGATGCCTTATTTTTGTAGATCGTCAGGAAGCGGCAGATAACCTGCTACGTGACTTGATAAGGAAGGGCTACCCTTGCATGTCTTTACATGGCGGTAAAGATCAATCCGATCGCGATACAACTATCGCCGATTTTAAAGCTGGGGTAGTCAATATTCTTATAGCAACCTCTGTTGCTGCCCGTGGCTTAGATGTTAAAAAGTTAAATTTGGTAGTAAACTACGAATGCCCCAACCACATGGAAGACTACGTTCACCGTGTTGGTAGAACTGGTAGAGCCGGTAACAAGGGAACTGCTTACACCTTTATTACTCCCGAGCAGGACAGATATGCCGTAGACATTCTCAAGGCGCTGAAATTAAGCGGTTTGGAAATTCCTGACGATCTTCGTAGCTTGGCTGAAGAATTCCAAGAAAAAGTCAAAGCTGGCAGTGCACAGTACTCAGGATCTGGCTTCGGTGGCAAGGGCCTGGAAAGACTGGATAAAGAGCGTGACATGGTCAAACGCGTACAAAGAAAGACGTATGGGGCCGACGATGACGATAATGTTTCTGAGGAAGAAGGTGAAGATGGTGAATCTAAGAAGAGCGCCGAAGCGAAAGCTGCAGGGGAGAAAGGAGCAGGGGGTGGCCTCAGAAATGCCCAGAACGCCACTGAAAATGGCAATGCTGCTGGTGGTTCTGGCCTTGCCCGCGCTAGAGACATTATTGCTGACATTAATGCACGCTTTAAGGACGGGGCGATCAGCTCTCAGAAATCGCTTCCGGATGGCACAGCTTCTGCTGCACCAGCCTTCTCCTACGAGATTGAGATCAACGACTATCCTCAAAAAGCTAGATGGAAGGTTACCAACAAAGAACAAATCTCACGGATTTCTGAGCTTTCAGGTGCCGCCATCACCAATCGTGGAAGACACATTAAGGCCGGAGAAACCCCCAAGCCCGGTGAGAGGAAACTTTACTTGTTTATTGAAGGTGAGAATGAGATTGTGGTAGACAAGGCAAAAAACGAAATCAAGCGAATTCTTACCGAAGCGACTCTTGCTGCCATCGAATCCGAGTCTCGTGGTGGATTCGGAGGGTCTTCTCTCGGCTCGAGCGGCAAGTATTCAGTGGTCTAAACAGTTATACACTACAGTGATTCATGATTATGAGAACTCACATTTCCCTAACATGCCCCTTCGCTGGGCAAACCTTTATTTCATTTTCTTTCTGACCTTACATGATCTGATCGCTTTCTGTATATATTGCTTAGTTGAAAGTGAGACAATAATGTTGTGTCTGTTACTTCCCTTGATCTTATTTAGAATTCAACCACCTCGTTTACAACCAAGTAACCAGCATTCTAACAGATTCATAAAATGTAAACAATATTTGGACCATTTTGAATGCCTTATGCAAGGATTGGCTGGTGGGAGCACCATTTCGTCACCATCATGATTAATCGACAGGATAGCTTTTGTAGAAATTCATCCACAATTCCTGACGTATGTGTGATATCGAATCATTCCGGGGCAACTTGTTATGTAAATAATCGGTCCCACCAATCAGAAGGCTGTGGATTAGAACTGAATGCAAGATCAGAAAAACAAATTGGAAAACAGATGTCCTAACGGTCACATCCACGTTGGCATTCTCTTGTTTACTCAAACTTCCATTGTCAACAACTAGTTGAGCAGTGAAATTTTATTTCGGCACTGTTTCGTTCATTTTATACCCTTTCTATCATATTTTGTATTAGCAGTTGGCTTGTTATTCCTTGATATTTCTTCTCTTGTGTCGGGTCGCTTCAAATATATATGGACATCACAAGTACGCCTCCGCTCACTGATGCTTACTCATTTTCCTCATTTTCCTCGTTGAGGTTTGTTCATCTGCGTCATCTCGCGGTCGCCTGTTACTAATCGAATTGACTTCTCACCAAACAGCGTCGAAAATCAGGAAAACCTGAGGGAGAAAACCTTTTATCAGAACACTTTTCCAGTCACCGCCACAAGGGAGAGAAAAATGCCCAAAGTTGATCCAGTGACCTCGCCGTTCAAGACCATCAAAAGAATATCCACCTTTTCGCTCCCTAGAGCAAAGCCCCCTTTGAAGCCTGCTTTGTCCGGGAATGGCGGTTCCAAATGTCCTTCTATACCTACCCCAGGGAACATCAGAAAGCGCTCGCTGACTACCGACGCTAGAGGACAGATTTATGATGGACAGGTCTCCCAGAGCTACAAGGACCTCCCTGCTGAGAAGAAGAATCGCTCTGCCAGTAGTCTTGAATTTGCTCTGGCTACCGAGAGTGAGAATACGCAGATGCGGGACCAGAATTGCAGCATAACCCATGTATCCATGAACAAGATTCTCCCACAACGTCCAGCAAATGTGACTTCGGGAATTCCGTCTTCAGAAACATCACCCATCACGGTGCCCTCACAGACACCCTCACCAAATAGTGAAAAAACAAAGGTGCTAAGCCCAATCAATGGGCTTCGGTTTACCCTAATGGACGCATTCAAGAGAATCAAAACAAGTTATAAGCCGGTGGCGAAAAGGTCACCTCTCAGTCACCGCAGGGTCACGGTTGCCGGCTCTCCACGCATGATAATTTCCCGCAGCTCGCTCGTCATCGGGAGTAGCGAGAATTTCCATAAGATCTCAAGCACTTTTGCTGCTCGTGAAACCTTTTCACTCAATGAAAGACAGCATATTCCTCAGTTCGGCATATCGAAGTTCCGGGTGGGAAGACATAATGAGAAAATCCGGGCGTCGCATCACAAGAGTAGGGCATCATTCTCTTCGGAAGCATCGGTCGTTCCATTTAGTTGTTCAAAATGCCAGAAGAAGTACAAAACCTCCCGCGGTTACAAAAACCACAGATGTTCTCGAAAGACCGACGATATTGTGGACTGCATTTGCGGGCGTGACCGCTCCGACATTGGTACCATGATCTTTTGTGACCTGTGCCGCAACTGGCTTCATCTTGGCTGTCTAGGCATTGCTGAAGATGATTTACCGGAGAAATACTTCTGTCCCAAGTGTACATCTGGAGTAAAGGGCCAAAACGTTACCAATCTCAATCAGATATCCAAGAAATCTGCATCCATGCCAACATTTGCGCCGTACCTGCTTCCATCTGACATACCAACCGAGGATCTTCCGTACGAGGAGCCCCAGGATTTATACCAAGACTCGCTCCAATCGTCGCACGGGGAACTAGCCACCGATCCGTTTGATTCGGATGGTGAGCTGCCGGCATTTGATAATACGGACAGTGCTTCTGTAAACCCAGGAACCGGGCAGTTGCAGTCCCTTCTATTCGAGAATGACGACGACATGTACATGCTATTTTCAGATGTCCCGCCATTTGATGGCGCGGATGTTCTGTCCAGTGATGTTAATGGGTTCATATCAGAGCCATGCCTAGAGTACGATGACACTTACCGAGTATGTATTCGTTACGGTGTCATTATAGATGGTTACAATTACCAACAATGCATTGTTATTATAGCAATTTATTTCCAAGCCTCAGAGTGTATACAACCGAGTAAGCCAGGCCAATCCAATGTACAACTTCAACTCCTTGGTAAGCGAACACCCTCTAAGCAGCAGCTTACCTGGAGCTCACCCACTTTCCACAGGCTACCGAGTTCATGTCAGATCCATTTTCCGATATACCTCAGTCAGACGATCCACTCTCTAGCCACCAAATGTACGAGACCCCAGTGATAGCCAGGTACGTTGTTTTCGTCGGTCTCGTCACCAGGCACCCAGCTGACGTATCCTTCGGCATTCAGTGCGCCCAACTTTTCTATTCCCCATAGCGAAGATCCTCAAAGTCTTTACGACTTCAACAGTGAAGATCCGAATCAATTTTTCTCCTTCACAGATCCCCGGACAGACTTTTCAATGCTACCGAGCGCTATCTCTGAAAATGTCGAATGGCCTGCTGATCCTTTCAATATGGACACTGTATTCGGAGGTAAACCAATCATTGTTGACGGATTCCTGTCCGAGCCAGTGTCTAAGCCATTTATTTATAGACGTAATAGATACAGACTATGTGTCCTAGACCAAACGCTCCCATCATAGATTCCATCTTCATTACCCAGGAACATAATCGGACTGGATCCGTAAGGGGTGTACAGTTACATTCTACCATGGTTGATGGCAAATATCTCCTTCGAATCGGACCTGGTGGTACGGTGCATCCGAGAATTACGTCGTGAGGGAAAGCCAGATTGTAAGATATTAACATTATGGAGCATTGTTGGCATGCGATCCTTCCTCTTCCTGTATATATTCACATTTGGTCGTTACGAGTTTCCATCGATTCTTTTCTATTAGTTATTCCAAAATCACTTTAGAAATAAACGGAATTCCTTTATTTCTCAAATTTCTTGTGTCCACGTCAGGTGGCGGTGGATTGCAATATGTACGAGAATCCGAATTTATTATGCCCCATGTCCGATCGGATTCATGCACGAGCCTCATCCTCGACGAAACTCATGCTCCTTGCTGCTCTATGGCATACTCCACAAACTGAATGAAGATGAAGATGAGAGTCTGAATAGATTGCACTGCTGAACGAGACTAGACTTACTTCATCGATAAGAACTGGCCAGGCACCTGCATACCAGAAGCATTAGTATAGACAAGAGCTGCATGATTATAGGGTATCCTAACCTTCAGTGTCATGGCCGCTGAAGTCGTTCGGGCAGCTTTTAGTGAAATCCAAAAACTACAATCGTTGGTGTTATTAGTATGCTCTTAGGTCAGATAGCCTGATCTTGATACGAACCAGATTCCATGTGTCCTTTGATATGGCTTTCCCATGTTTTTCCTGTAAAAACTTGATCCATACGTCAAGATGGGTGTATCGGCCTTCGAGAAGAAGCTGCCACAACAGTATAGCGATATCAAGAGCTGCAAATCACTTGAACGTTAGAACAGTTGAGGCTTATCTAGGCACAATCAAATACAGTTCATACGCAGGCTTTTCTGATTCTCACTTCTACTGAATTTAAAGGTGAACTGATAGATTTGCTTGAACATCTTTTCATCGTTCAATTCCTCACGCAATGCAGGAAGTACACCCTTCATCTTATCTAAACTGTCGCATCTAGATCATTGCGCATTAATCGATGTCCACCACCAAGAGATACAGCCATGCTTACCCTAAAGCAGCCCACCCGTCAACAAACCCCTTTCTTTTAAATTCGCACATCCGTTCTGCATTTAGGTGCCAAGCTACTACCAACATGACGACGTCAGTGGGGTCCACCTCAAGATCATTACATAGCCTTTCTGTTCCTTCGACTAAGATAGCGTCCTCGTCAGGATCTTTAGGATCATGATTGTTCACAGGAAGTTAGTGTGTTGGTTTGTGCAACCTCTAGTCTCTTCTCAGATAAGCAACTCACCTTTGTAATTTTCAAATATACTGCTGAGCTCTTGATAATTGATAGGAATTGCATGAACCCCATTATCTTGGTCAGACATTGTGTCGTTGAAATACCCGTCGACCGCATGTTGAACATTCCAATTATAAGCTTCGAGAGTTTCACGGGCAACCTTCTCACTACAAGTACCCATTTTCCCAAAGCAATATAAATACGTTGGAGAGGATTTGAGCCTAGGTGTACCTTTGCATTACCTTGCACTAGTGAACCCAACGAAGGTTTTTATCTTCTCATTTAGTTGCGCTCTTCTGGTAAAATTCTACGCCGCCAAAGATGAGACTTGAAACTTGCCGTATGGTTGACTCTTTCTGGCAATATACTGAATCAACTTACCATCACTATGAGTGAATGTGTACAGTGAAATGTGAGCCCACTTGAAGTTGGATATTAGAAGGACTAGAAAGTTGGGTGCTTGAAGAAATCAATCCGATATATTACCAAACGATATCTTTGGTTCAACCTCATCACCAACCCTCTCCTAATTCACAAATAGTAGTCCCCGTTATACGAAGATATCCCAACCAGATTCCGACGAAAAAATATGGCAATCCTCATTTCCGCACTCGGCTCCGTTGATCCTCGAGAATTTGTCTGCTGATTTGATCCAATGTGATTGGTTGTAAGGTGCGTTCGAAATGAACAAAATTCACTGTCAGGCGAAAGGTGAACGGTCTTTTCTGTCGGTTGTTATTCCTTCAGTACTACGGTCAGTTGCGTTATTGCTAGTCGCCTTGTGTAGCGATATCCGCTCACTCTCGCTTCCATCCATCCTCGAATATGCACTAATGGGTGTTTACCTTTTTAGGGGAAACAGAACATGGCTCTTCCTGCTGAAATCACCACCGAGGCTCAAGGCATCCAGCTTTTCAACAAGTGGTCTTATGAAGATCTCGAAATCAAGGACATCTCCTTGACCGACTATCTCCAAATCAGAGCTCCCGTCTACTTGCCCCACACCGCTGGTAGATATGCCACCAAGAAGTTCAGAAAGGCTCAAGTATGGGATCTGGATATCCTCCACTGGGTTCAGTCTGCTAACCTTTTGTGCTCTGTAGTGCCCTATTGTTGAACGTCTTACCAACTCCCTCATGATGCACGGACGTAACAACGGAAAGAAGCTCATGGCTGTCCGTATCGTCAAGCACGCTTTTGAGATCATCAACCTTCTTACCGATCAAAACCCTCTTCAAGTCCTCATTGATGCCATCATCAACTCCGGACCCCGTGAAGACTCTACCCGTATCGGTAGCTCCGGCACTGTCCGTAGACAGGCTGTCGATGTTTCTCCTTTGAGAAGAGTCAACCAAGCCATTCACCTTTTGACCACTGGTACCCGTGAATCTGCTTTCAGAAATGTCAAGACCATTGCTGAATGCTTGGCTGATGAGCTCATCAACGCTGCTAAGGGCTCCTCTAACAGTTACGCCATCAAGAAGAAGGACGAATTGGAGCGTGTCGCCAAGAGTAAGTGTTTCTAGCGTACTTTCTATGTGTACACATGTGCTGACCTGATTTCTCCCTTAGGCAACCGTTAATTATTCCTGCGATATTTCAGTTATTTTCGTGTATCCTGTCTTTATAGGTTGCCGAAATTTTCCCTGTCTATGAAATAAATTCTTGAACTATATAAAGTGAGCTCCGAGTCCCCAGTATATATTTAGGAATTGGAATTCAGCCCATTGATACAGGGCTCCGACGATGGAGCCGGACAATAACCTCTGGACTCTTGTGACAGGGAAACCGTACCCATTAAGCACGTAGTCTACGCCGGGCAGTGCAAATGACCAGTACTAATGCCCATACAAGAGATACCAAGCTTGCATATTAACCAACGAGTGACCATTCATTAAACCCCACCCATTGCATCCTTAGGGACTTTAGCATTGAACCAGAGTTGGCAGCACAGCTTCACCCATCTATGCAAGAATCCAACACCGACTTTGCTGCAACCACATGTTATGAGTGCTTGCCAGTTGGATCTAGTAGCGTACGAAGTCTTTCGTTAACATTTCGAGTAACAGTAATCATCCGTTCGACAACTAAATTTAGTTGTTTCCACAATATGGCATGGCGCGGTGAGAGGTATCTGTTTCGAATGCAATGCAGTCGTCCAAGTGATATCAGATGTATTCAGCCACTCCAATTAAGGGAACTGGGTGTAAAACACACACATATATATATGCTTATATACAAGATCCCAAACTCAAATACAAATGCGGATCAATTGTGTATATATTACATTAACATATTTATATATATAATACATTAATATTCTGCCTCAGTTGGCGGCAGTTCACTTGGCAAGAGGCTTCCCCCATAGAAACTTCTTGGACTGAGGTATGGACTCAGCTTTGCTGGACATCGGATACTGAGGCCTAGTATGCGATTGTCTGACTGAGAGGATCTCACTATGCCGTCTCCACTTCACCTGGGTATGTACTTAAACATCCCGGCTACTGTCATGATCGCTACGTCAAAGTATGCATGGACTTACGTGGCAACATTGTTGCCGACTAATGGGTTTATGATGAATTCAGGGCACCATTGACTGCTGAAACGTTCGTTTCATGAAAACCGCTGTGTAATCACTACGAAACACAAATCCCGGCAAAGTGACGAGCGGCAATGGGCCGTGGGATTGTTCGGCTAAGCCTATCCCTCAACTCGTACAATTCCATCTTGTCGATATTGTCTATAAATCGTAAGGAATAGGAGCGATCGGTTGAAGGCGAATGTAATATTGAAATGGAAATTCCTGGCAGTAAAATTGGTCAGATTGTTGGATTGGAAACGGCTCGATGCACCGATCTGGGCCACGAATTATACTTGAAATGTTTGAAATCGTGTCACATGGTCAGCCCTCTACTAACTAGGTTCGATCACCTTGAGTCGATTTAAATTAAAACCGGTCAGCGCTGGACTTTTTGAGAAAGCTATCTGAATTGCATTTTGCAAGTCTTACCTTTATTTATACAGCTTGCCTACCCTCCGACGTATCGATAAGCTATAAAACTGGCCCAACCGTCTCGACCGCTGAGCACCAACACTTCACAAATACATTTTTCTTGTTACCTCCCATATCCCTTCACTGTTATAACGCCCCTCTCTGATATGCATTACATTGGCGTGGCCGATGGAGAACTAGAATCTCTTGTTGGTAAGTGAGCCTTCCTGCCCAGCTTCTATCGTATTTCGAGATAATTGAAATAACCCTACATAGACACCGTTGAATACGTGATCGATAGAGTATGGCACCCGTTCGGTGCTGTTTCCCGGACGAAAAGACTGATATTTCGAGGATTCGTCCGAGAGATAGTGAAAACCTCCCGGGTGCTTCATTCTACAGTGATGATTTCTCTCTACTACCTGTACAGAATACGTAGAATTATCGAGAATAATGTTTTCGGTCGACAACACGAGCTCCATGGTGATGACTGTCTAGTAGAAATGGGGTTAGCCGCTCCGCTATTTGGTGAGGAGAGATTCGACGAACTGGCCACATTGGAGACCGATTCCAGCGACCGCTTGTACTTCGCCAAAAACACGTTTCTGGGTGCGTTGATAGTTGCCGCTAAATATCACCAGGAGATCAGCGCATTGAATATGGATTGGGCTCGTTACACGAACTCCACTCTGTCACAAGTAAATGATTTGGAATTGGAGTTTCTATGCTGTATCCAATATAGACTTCACGTGTCAAAAGAACAGTACGAGTTTTGGTGCGCAGAGCTGTTGACCGAAGTCCAGAGAGCCTTGACCGTACCGCAGAGTAAAGGGAAGGGCCATGGACGACCTACTGGCAAGTTAAAATCCGTGGACAGAAATATCTGTCATACCAGCAAGCAATATCCCACCCGCCTCCGAATAGACTCATGGAAGCTGGGCAATTGCTCATCCATCTACGATTTTCCGATATTGGTTGGAGCAATCAATTCGAAGAATGATGTTTGGCCTCTGCAGAGACTATATTAGCAAGGGAGCCAGGTTGCATTTCCCTCTTCATCTACTGTATTCATCAATCAACTCAAAGCATCTATTCTATTGTATTCTTTCCCTCCCTTCACTGTTAATATATTTATTGTCAAGTAAAAGTTAATTATTAATATTCCTTCACCTTGTGGCCATGTATCTTTTGGTCTTCATACCAGCAGGTTGTAGCCGCGCACAACCAATCGAAGTAGCAAAGCATGCACGGCCTTCTGCCATCTTACCTGGTTAACTGTATTTGGGAGAAGAGTATGGGGGCCTACTGGCGACGGCAGAAATTGGACAAGGTTCGAGCTCCATTGGTCGGGCGAAAGCCAATTGACTTGGGCACCTTTCCCAAAGTACCTTATCGATAAGCACAAGTCGAGTCCTTTACCACGAGGGTAGAATAGAGCCCTATATGTAAATTGGAAAAATGATCTTCAAACCATACACTGCTTATGCTCAATGCAAATACGATCCTGGTGCGATATTTCTAGAAGAATACAATGCATATCTCGATTTGATAATTAGGCCAATGTAAATCACACCCATAGAGACTCCGTAGAAATTGGTTTTCCTCCTCGCGAACACTCACCCACCCATCACCAGATGAGATGCCAAAACGATACAAACATCTTACGTGAATGCATTTGTAAGTTGGCATTTTGGATGGCACTTATCTCCACTGTCTCCAAGGTAAACCAGTTGCCTCATTTATTTGTTTATTCGAGCATATCTTGATTAATTATATTCACCCTCAAACCAACCAGAATTGATCATTTTGGGAAATGAAAATTTGTATGTTTGATGACCGACCCCAGAGTTGAAATTCAAAAATCTTGCTGGTTTTGTAGGACGAAAAGGGCCTTTAACTTGAGCTTGAATAGTCTGCATTAACAAACTTCTTGGCGCTCCAGCATGTTTCAATTACTTACCAGACCTTTCAGCTTGTTGACTAGCATTCGTCAACCTACGTTGAGAAATGTCACTGGGGTTCAGTCGTTAGCTGGCCATTTCGCCAGGTAATTTTAGTCACAATACTCATGAACTTTCTATCAAACACATGCCACGCATAACTAAACCTTCCCTCTTACAAAATAGTCGTTTTGCTGGACCTTCCAATGCCCTCAAGTAAGTCAAATCGTGGCCTACCTACCTGCACCCTGGGTTCATATGCTAAATCGTATGTCTCATTTTAGCATTCCTTTGGGACTCCGTCTTAACGGAATGGAGCAGGTTCGATGCGTCACTTATGGTAACGAGTACCAGCCCAGTAATCTAGTTCGCAAAAGACGCCACGGTTTCTTGGCAAGAATCCGCACCAAGTCCGGACGTAGGATCCTCAACCGGAGAAAGCTCAAGGGACGCAAATATCTGTCCCACTAAGCGGTTTACGTCCGAACCATTTATACCATTCACCAACCAACGTTTCTGCGTTCTTTTTTCGAATTGAACCGACCATTTGCATCTTTAAAGAATCACGGTGCTTTTCTTTTTCGGAGCATCCCAGTTACATCTCCTTTCAGGCCTTTTTTCTTTGAAATAAATCCCTTGGGAAGTGGAATTTTTTGGTGTGGAGAGCTAGTGAAACTTCCCGTCAAAAATCGGATCAACATCCATTGCTGGACTGGTAATCAAATTTACACGTCAAAAATGCCCCGCTCTAAGGGAGTTCACTGACGTTTAGAGATCCTTGTCAGTGTTTAAATTGATTTCTCTTGAGAATGTTGTGGTTATGGTTGGTAGATTTCACGATAGCCAATCGTAAGCTATCTTTATCCTATAGGCAATCCCTGTATTTTATCCAACTTGATGAATCCAGCAAACGAAGTTGTCCTGCGAGTAACAAGATACGCCAAATCAATCAGGCATGTGTGAGTCCTAGACATTGCATTAATTACAAAGCTCTGGAGCAATATCAACCAAACATGATCCTCAAGTACAAATATATCACGCAGCCCAGAAATTTGAATGCTGACAATCCAGCCATTGACCAAAAGATGAAATCCAGATAGGGCCTAGAGCTGACATAGCCCCCAGCAACGCTGCGGATCCAACCGTTGACAACATCGGATTGAAATGCCAAAATCAGAACAACGTTGCTAAACATCCAGATAAGCACCGTATGTGTACGGAATAGCCGGTAGTAATCTTCCCGTTTTGTAGCAGCATCTGTTTGTTGTTTCTCCGGCTCGGGCTTCATCTGGAGATCGGATAATAGGTCAGCATACAATGCGTTGACGTCTTGCTTTTCAGTGGGGACTTCCACAGCGACCACCTCGACACCCTTCTTATTCGTGAGGGATGTAACGGTTCCAAGGTTGGCGGAGGCATTGTTGTCACCTTTGGTGCCCCAAGATACATCATGTGTATTACAGAATGCGTACACCATGAGGATGCACACATATGATGGGAAGATGAACATGTACTGGACAAAGGAGGTGAACATGTGCCATGGCTCGAAGTAAAGAAACGAGGATACAAAGTATAGTCCGTAGGTGGAGGCCACAGCAATGAAAATGTTGACTGTCTCTTTGGTGAATGGCTGCTTCAATAGGTTGTTGTAGACATCGGGATCGCTGAAATAGACTGTTAGGTTGAAGCCAATAGTGTATAGCATAATGGCCATTACGAAGGCAAACAAATATACACAGAGAAGGTAGATGATCTTGGACCCCTGCGGGCGATTTCCCAACGATAGTACGAACTGCACTATGATGCCCAGTAGGAAAATCTCACGCACTATGGAGTAGACGTATTTTGATTTGTGAAAGAAGGGATCTGGGCCTCCTTCGTGGTCATCGGAAGACGTCTCCTGGCCAATGAAATAAAAGGTGAGGTAGAAATTACCAAGGGCGAACCACGAGAAGAACAAGTTGACAACATTATAGATGAATTGAATCATGAACAATGCTTTACGGTAGAGACTGTGGTTTGTTTTCCAGATCTGGAACCAATGTGCCGTGGCAAAGAATGCAGCAAATTGAGATCCGTTCAACCAGCGCCGTCTCTGTGAAATAAACTCGGGCCAATTATCTGGAACGTCAGTCTCCGCCTTGGCTGATTTTACGTATTTGAGAACCCATTTGCAGTTTTTCTTGGCACACAGCTCAAAGCAGAGAATACGATCCTCAGCGAGATACATGTTAGCTTCAAAGATACCACCTGTGGCATCAGCGCCGTGCATGGATTCCCCTTTAAAGTATGAGGCAAGTGGACCAACGCCAGGGGAGGTGTTTTTCAATGCAGCGTAGCGATAGGCTGAGAACGCTCCAGGTAACACGCTGATGTATCCAAAAACACTCTCCAATGGTTTATCCAAAATATTGCTCATCTTGTATTCGAAGTTTTGGGCCGCAACCAAAGGGTTCCAAAGATTTGAGCAGCCAGAGCCCAACTCAACACAGATTTCACCGCAGGCGCCCCCTACATTCGGATTCCTGTCGAATGCTTTCCACAGGTGATAGATCGAAGTACCACTAGGACGGGTTCCAACATCTAGCAGAATACACACGTTGGGGTTGAGAAGTGGGGCAAAAGCGTTGAAAAACCAACGATGCGAGTTCAGTTTCTTGGCGTTTTTTTCCTTCAAGCAAAAGACCATTTGTATAGGTACGAAGTCCTGCTCAGCGATGGAATGCACCCTCATATCACCGTCAAGGTAAAGCTGAGAGGTATATTCATAGATATGTGCAGTAACATTCTTTCCATTGACCGTACTCTGCGCAATGCCATCTTGATAAACACCCATGGCGCCTAAAACCTTCAAAACTCTTGGATGAACTTTGGTTCGACCATCAGCCACAACGCAGACAACGCATTTCTTCCACCCCTCATTACCCCACACCTTCGACTTGGAGCGGTTACAGAGGTGCCGGATGTTCTTTATGACTCCGGTAAAAGTCTTGACGAAAAGTTGCTCATCCTCGTTGTACATGGTCATCACGATAAAAAGCTCTGTACTGCGACCAAACATTGCTGGACGCAAGGTATATCTGTTATGCAGAAAATCATTTGGGTCACAAGTTGCCGCGGTGTATCGCATTGTTTCAAACTCTTCTCCCTTGCTAGGCGCTCTCTCAAGGATTTTATCTGCAATGGGACATTCGATCACCAAATTACCGGAAATTAGCTCAATGTGCCGGATACTCTTACGGCGATCTTCAATGTATTGTCTATACCGCCTGGAGCCTGGAGGAGGGGCTATGTTTGCATTATAGAGCTCCTCTATATGCTCATTTCCTTGAGGATCGTTAAATGGGTTCTCCGGGGAATACCCATGGCTGTCATGAGCTAACGGATGGTCAGAGTAGGGTTGGCGATAGGTGCTCATCTGAAAACAAATCGATATCCCTCAGCAGCTTGCTATGCTCGAAGAGGTTGGGGCCAAACTCGCCAGCCGAGGCGAATATGAATTTTATATATCAATTTTCACAAACCTAATTTTAAAGTTTTGTATTGCACTTCCACGAAAAAGTTGGTTTCAAGTTAATCTCCGAGCGTCCAATGTAAATAGAGAGCTTGTACCACCAGGAATTCCAGTACAGGACACCGGATCCAGATAAGGAAGCACCGCGGCTCCTTCTAGTGGCTGTAGGCTCCCTTGAGGTGGTACACAATTCTGGGCTAGACTTCTTGAATGGTGTTTGTGTATTGTATAGCGATGCAGCTGACTTGAAAACGAGCTACTTGGCCATACAATCCTAATTTCGAACCCAGGCTGAAGATGGATCACAATCACACTAGCATAGATCTTTATCAGAGGAAACTTGATGCCCTTGTCAAAACATGATTAATTGCTTCGATGTAGCCTTAAACCGCACTGAACTGGGATTCAAGGGACACGGCTTGGCTGACGGTGAGAGTCAGCGGCCTCCGGTAAATGATGTACAAACCAGATTCATCCGAATTGTTCAGCCGCATCAGTAATACAGAAACCAGGATCACGCGAATTATCACCTTAGCTGCAGTGGATGGGTCGACTCACCAATTGTTCAGCAGATAGTTATTTTAAATGATCCACAATGCGCTTGACCCTAACCCCATATGAAGCCCAACGATTCCTCGGATACATTCGTATCTGTTTTCATTAAACGATTGTGAGAAGCGCTACTGGAATGCGTTAAAATAGGCCGTATTCCGCGTGACCCATCCAATGCCCTAGGAGAAATCTATTTTTAGCGGAGTTGCTACGAAACTAATCCAAGGGTGCTAGCACTCAACACATCTACGCAGTCGTGAAAAACCTGCGTAGCCCCAGGTGCTAGTGGATTACCATACCTACGATCTCACTCCATTTGCACACATATACATGAACCAATGTACGGGTCAACCTTTCCTATCTCGAGTAATTTTCCTTGGTTGGGACTCGAATTCCTCCCACCTGCAGCTATTGTGCACAAGTTACAACTATGGCCAGATCACACGTCACAGGTGGTCTTCGTACGACCTGTAGAGTTAGGCGTGGTAAAAATAGTAACTCCCAGGGAAAGCTTCGACGAAATGGAACTACCTGAGTTCCATTTCCACGTGAATTATTCACCTTGAGAGTAAGTGGCATCCCAACTCATCGGTCATTGACAACAATCAGAGTCAATGGATGCCATCTATAGGGTTATCAGCGAATACCTGATAAACATGATGATTATCGACGAATCACGGCACTTGGATCGTGTGATAAATCGGATGAATATGGCTTTGTAATGCTGCTTCTTTACTGGGTAGTCTCATATGCCGAAAGAATTCTAATGTCCTATTCTTAATACCTTAAGAAACACTTGGGTATACGTCGGAGTTAAGTGCGCGGAGATCAATACAGTTGATCCGAATTGGATGGATATATCTACGTGATAGCTCACTAATGATACTGTATATTCAAGCCAACTTGGAAACAAGGGGTGGTGATGTGTGCCAAATCCCAATAATTGCCACTTCCACATATAAACCTGTTCCACACTTGAATCGGCTACAATAGCCAGCCGGTTCAAATAAATAATGGAATCAAGGCGGCATGGAAATTAAGGCCACTCCCCAATTTCTAATCCCAACATCTTAAACTAATCTAGTCCTCATATGATACCAAAATTGGTCAGCAGATCATCAAAATAGATAGAACGGAGACTGTACTTACCAGCTTTGTGCCTCATTATTAAAATAAAAACATGAAAAAAAACGCGGGCCTCGTGATTCCTCCCAGCAGTTATAAAATACCTGTTAGGGCCCGCCCAGCACCAAAAACCCGTTCACGTCTTCACCTCAGCGGATCTTGAAGAAGGCCGTCCCTCCCCATTCCAGCGATTGATATCCCTTCTTCGAGACTCGTCCTACGTCGTTGCCCAACCCTGCATTCGGTATGTCTTGCACAGTCCTCTCTTCCCAACAAATTGCCGAATATGAGCCTCTTCCTGATCCACTCATAAGTAAGTTGAAACCCTTTGATGCCGCGCAAGAGCCCGTTCTAATGAAATCCCAGATTTTACCACAGAGTTCTTATGCGGAATTTTGAATTGCAAGCAGCGACCTCTCCGTCAAACCCAAATGCCAGAGCTCTTGCTTTTTGTCACTCGCGTGGCCGAACGTTCACGCATCAGCGCATGTACGGGAGTAATCGCTCTGATTTATTTGTATCGACTGAAAGCAAGACTCCCGGCCAAAGCCCAAGGCGAGTATGGAACATCCCACAGGATATTTCTAGCCAGCATTCTCGTCGCATCCAAATACCTCTATGGCCCAGAGGGATTAAAGAACAAGGCCATGGCCGAGGCATCCGGGGTGTTCAGCCCAACTGAGGTCGGCAGAATGGAGGAGGAGTTTCTGAAGTTGCTGGACTATAGGGTTTGGGTGAATGACCAGGAAATCCAGTCCTTTTTGGAACAGCACAAATCCGAATTGTACTTAATTTAATCGAGCTATTGTACTGTACCTTTACCCTTGTTAATACCTTTAATCACCAGAGCCTAGTATTCTGGACCGAGATGTCTAATCCCCTTCTACATTCAGACATTTCAATGTTGTACGATAATTTCATGACCGACCATTGCTACTATTAACACTGTCTATTCTTTTGTTTCTAGCTTGAGCCTTGCTCATTGTATGTACCAAACCATATCATTTCCACGATTCCATTTCAGTGCGATGTATCTGCCATAGCTGATCAGTCGCCATCAAATCCCAAATCATCAGTGAGCTTGGTTTTTGTGAATGGGCTACTTTGTACTTGTACGCTACATTAAATGGTTCGTAAATTATTGGTCTGTTGTGTGGGTAGTGGGCCTAGGTTGTGGTTGGCTGGTGAACGAAGTTGCGAGTATGTGGAGTCAACGTAACTTTCTTGAACACGTACTGCAATGATGGACGTGGATGATGTGCATAAATGCCGTTTCGGATATTGAATACTCGTAGCCTCATACATGGTGGGGTCAATTCTACATGGATCATAGAAAATAAACATGCCACTATCACGTGAGGGAGGGCCCTTAACACATTTCAACAGTTGTGTGGTCAAAAATTGGTAGTTCCTACGTAACAGGCTGGAAATGTTCCTCTTCAACTCACTTGGCAAGATGCTTTCAAAGAACTCCAGCAGCTCGGACTTGGGCATTCTTCCATCTGGGCAATTATATTGGCTTCGGCCGAATTCACGTAAAAGTCCTCGGGAGTGCCTGTAACTTTCTAACCTTCCTTGTACCTGTTGCCACCGATTTGCTAACGTCTCTGCTTGGTTACCAGTTTCAAAGATTCACAGGCTGCAATTCGGCGTGCTGGGGCGGAGTTTCAGTACCAGCTGGTAATTTCTCGAGTCTACGAGGAAGGTGAAGAGGAGCTTGAGGAAGGGAACTTAGGTAAACCTTCCATTTACAGGTTGCTTCTGTTATCTTGCCTATATTAAGTAATCCGTCTCGTCCGGTTCTTATGTGATGGATTTAGACGAGGAGGAGTTTGTTTTTCTGATAGACCAACAGCTGCATTTTTTCCACACAGAATATGAGGGCTCGCCTTCATTTTGGTGGTCAAATTTGGAAGATGTAAGTTGGTGTTGAATTTTGTGGCCCTGATCTCAATCTCATTGGCGCACGGTTCTCTAGGAGAATCAGTACTTCGAGTTTGTTGCCGAGGTTGGCACGGATCCGGATGACTTGGAGGCTTTCCAGCTGACCATGCTCCAGTGCATGTATGAGCGTAAATACAGAAAGCCCCACACCGACGCTAGGGATGAGGACTTGAAAGAATTTATTTATGAGTAAGTGAGCATGGTAGCATGCAAGGTAGCGGGATTTCTTGTTTATACTCACGCACTTCAAAATGGCTCCAGCCCCGAGGCAAGCGTGACGGCCGATCTATCTCCCTCTCCACAGGAGACGTCTGCACCATCCACTCCAGTGCGTCAAATTAGCCAGACGAAAGTGCCTACGCAGGTATCAACACCCGAGGGAAATAGCATCGCTCTGGTAAAAGGTGATTTGTATCTGTTCAGCATCAGCCACAACACCTTTCTCCTGGAAGCTTCCGAGGCGTTTGTTAATCTGATAGAGGTCAATCAGTATGAGTGTAAGTGACTGACGTGAAGTGCCCATCAAGTTGTTAGTATCATAACATATATCCATTAGACTGGCTTAGTATTCAAAGCGATGGAAGACCTTACATCTCTCAGCCAGTCGGATCAGACATGAATCCCGTTTTCAGCAATGAACATCACTCTTTCATATGGTGCTTCACCGACAACAATGGTTCGGTGTACTCCTGGTCGTTGAAATTCATCGACACACACGAGGAGCAGACATTTATTGAGTCCTTCAGTAGATGCATGTACGAAACCTTAAACCGCCAAAGTTTCAGCAGAGTTAAAAGTGATGATCAAAAATACATCACCGAAGCGTACCAAGAAGATACCGAGATGGTCGATGCTTTTTCTGAATCGGAGCAAGAGAGCGATCGTTCTGAGGACGATGGCGACGACGACGACGAGGAGGAGGAAGAGTCAGCAGTTAAATTTGTTCCATCTAACAAATCCGCTGAATCCAATAGCCAGCTTGCCGTTGGCTGCAAGCATGACCGCTCTTTTGTTGTTCGAGGCAACAAAATCGGGGTTTTCAAGCACACTGGTGACGATCAACTCGAGTTCTCGACCACTATCAACAATGTTTCTACACCAAACGGAAAGATGTTTGCCCCCTCGAAGGTGATGCTGCACGAAGAAGACTCTTCCATGGTTTTATTGAACCCAAAGGACAGTCATTCTCTTTACAAGATGGACCTGGAGTATGGCAAGGTGGTGGAAGAGTGGCCAGTCCACGAGTACATCGAATGCAGTAACTTTATGCCCGATACCAAATTCGCCCAACTGACGCCGCATAAGACCTTGGTTGGTATGAGTCACAATGCGGTTTACAGAGTGGACCCACGCCTGCCACATTACAAGATTGTTGATACGCAGCTGAAGCAGTACGTTACAAAGAATGACTTCAGCTGCGCCGCCACCACTGAAAACGGTCAGATTGCGGTTGCTAGCAACAAGGGAGATATACGGTTGTTCAACAAGCTAGGCATCAACGCAAAAACTGCACTTCCGCCACTCGGGGATCCTATCCTTGGAATCGATGTAACTGCTAGCGGGCGATTCATTGTCGCCACATGTAAAACCTACCTCTTACTGATCGATACCATGATCAAGTCAGCAGCCACGCCCACCACCGGCTTCGACAAAAGCTTCCAAAAAAATGAAAAGCCCGCTCCCAAGCGGCTGCAACTTAAGCCCGAGCACGTAGCCTACATGAATGAGCCTGTCGCGTTCACCCCGGCCAAGTTCAACACCAGTGAAGCCGAGGATGAGCGAACTATAGTTACCAGTACTGGACCGTATGTTATTACCTGGAATTTCCGTAGAGTAAAGCAGGGCAGACTGGACGATTATCAGATCAAGCGCTACACCGACACAGTCGTTGCCGACAATTTCAAGTTCGGCGAAGACCGCAATATTGTAGTCGCACTCCCACAAGACGTGACGATGGTGAAGAAGAAGACATTGAAGTCGCCGGTGAGGGCTCTGCAAACGCCTACCCGCAAGCTTCAGTCCAGGTCCGGTATAGTAAACTCCCCGTACTAGAGAGGATGGGAGGCGGACTTGGATTGACTTGGCGTTGATGACTTAACGATGATTCCCATCATGAATTTCCATTTATTAGGCACCCGTCATTTCCTTTGCCCTCATGTTCTATTCACAGGGGCTTTCTAATCATTTGTAAACTTGGTGATTTTTTCCTATAAGACTGGTGGCAAAATGAAGTTCATTGAAGCGTTGGTGACTTAATTACAAGATATTCGTGTGGCTTGATGTAAAGACTAGTTGAGGCTAAGCACCAGAAGATGCTTGGACACAGGCCAGATTGGAAGCGTGTTTGATAGGGGAATCCAAGGCTCTAAGCAAATCTTTTGACCTTCATCTTGGGTGGCTTGCGCAACAGGGTGTAGAGCATAATGGTAGTGGCGACGCCAAGAGAATACCAGGTAATGATGTATTGCATATGGTTGTTTCGTAGATCGATGGTAGGCTGCCTTCCAACGGGTATGCCTTTGTCGATCAAACTGGCTTGTTGATGAACCGGCGAGTCGTCAAGCAACTCCACAAGGATGGGTTCAGCTCCGCTAATTTCTGACATCTTCTCCACATCAGCAACGTACCATTCCCCACGCTCCGGATGGTTGTCTGGGGTGAAGGTGTTAGGGCGTTCACTCTTACGGACCCAGCCCCGAATCGCAATGTCCCCTTCGACCTACAAAAGCGGGAGTCCCTGATTAGAGACAGTGACCTATTGTTCAACTAGTAAGGGAGTATATACTTTGGACTCGGGTCGGTTTCGCAGCTCTTTCATATCCTTGCTGACCCAGCCACGTTTTACCAAGATCTTTTGGCCGTTTTCACGGACGAACGGGGTCACGATGAAATACCCCGGAACTCCATCTCCGCGAGTTCTCGGCCCAACTAACATTTCTTGATCGTGTAGGTAGTGGCCATAAACCAAAACCTGACAGTATTCAAGCCTGTTGTACGTTTCCTCCCTTGCAACAAAATCACATTACCCACTGGGCCCCAGTAAAAAGCACACCACTCCTTCCTTACCTCATTTTCTTCGGTAATGGTACGGGATCCTTGCTCAACCGGGATTCCATCTCCTCAATCAAATCCACCTTCCAGCGTAAACGCTGCACTTGCCAAGTACCCAGGAAGAAACAAGTGATCGGGAGCATGATCATAAAGCCGGTCTTCAAAGGGTTGGATTTCTTGGAACTTACGGCCGTAACATAGCTTGAACTTTGCTGCAGCTGGAAGCGCTTGGCAGCAACTGAAAAGGTAGAAGTGAAGGTGGCACTGGGCTGAAAAGGTCTCCTTGTGGATAACAAGAGCCTACGTCCTACCGAGTTGAGAAGCATGTCTTGGGACACTTGGGTAGGATAGGAAAGGAAGAGCTGGCTTAGCTTAATTGTTCGGAGAAACGTCAGGCGTGCAGATGTGATATATACAAATTTTTTAAACATGTGCGAGATGCTAGAATGGCAATTCCACCCCACCTGATTGCAGCCACTATCGGGGGGGGGGGGATCGATATTGGGGTAGGGTGCAATTCAAATGGCTTCCGTAGTAAGCACAGATTAGTTGACCCATTGGAGAAATTTCCCAGCTCTACCGTCGATTCAAATGCCATTCATCAAGCTTGTGGAATCCAGCGTTGAATGAGCCCCGTCAACATCGACTTGCTTGGTGCTGAGCTATAAAAAGCAATTCCCATGGCATATAGTGGTGCTCACGCCCTCTTCAAGGCAAAACATCCACTACAATAGCTTGTCAACTTTACTCTTGCTATATAGCATTGTGACATCTTTATCAAGCAATATTTTGATGTGAAATTTGTTTCACAGTGAAGCATTGTAGTAATCATACTCAGGTTGGGCTTGATGGCTTCTTGCCAGTGTTTATTCCTCACTTACACTTACCTTTGACAGGTATCTAAATTAATCCATCCGTTCAAATAAATCATAACAATATAGAACAAAATTGTTCCATAATACGCATAACATAAGATTTGATGATCTTTTTCTACTTGGGACCGATCTCAATAACATAATATATGCACCAATACCATTGTAAATAATATCCCACATCTACCGTTCCCATTGTACCATCACGGATTTAGAAAAACTTTTGAACATCTGTGACGTGTAATTTTACACTTTACCACCCAACAGATTACTTCTATTGAAATTATAGACAAAAAACAAATTATTTTATTAGTTGAGCGGGAGTGTTGTGAGTTTTGTAATTACACCTAAATTTTAACTTGGCTTAGTTAATTTGATCATAGCCTACAAGGCTTGGAGTGTTCTACTCTAATCTCTTGTTATGATTTACTTGGAGTATTTTACCAAAATACCAGGTATCCTGAATATGAAAAATCTCAATGTTGGCCATGTTGTAAGCGCTTAGGGGGTATTGGAGGTGATTGGGAGAACAGGTACATTATGCGGTTTTTGTTGTAAGAGTCTTGGAAATATTGGAAGTGATTGGGAGAACAAGTAGATTATGTGGTTTTCACTCAATGATTTGCTGAATGTAAAAGTAGTATTTATCCTTTTACATGATCTTGGCCAAATAAATATAAAGAATATGGTGTTTGTGACAATTCTGGATGCCAGACCATGTCATAAAAATTTGTAATTCCACCTAAATATTTACCTAACTTAGTCACTTAAATCATTACCTTCAAATCCTAGAGAATACTGATCCAGATTCCTTGTTGCAATATACTTGGAATATTTTCACCAAAATATCCGGTACTCAGAATATGAAATTAATTAAGTTATTCAAACAGACCCAAGCTCTGCACACATGCTCTTGGGACCCTCCTAAGCCTGTTCTATGTGTTTGCTATGTCAAGGCCATGTACAAGTATAAATACTACTTTTTCATTCAGCAAATCATTAAGTGAAAACCACATAATCTACTTGTTCTCCCAATCACTTCCAATATCTTCAAGACTCTTACAACAGGTTATGAGCCCCAAGCTGTCACTCTCTGCATTGTCTACCACCGCTATTACTGGAACTTCTCCCTCTGCTGAAAAGTTGGATGGATCTAATTTCCAAGTGTCAAAGGTGAAGATGAAGATACTGCTACAAGAAAGAGGCCTTTGGGATATTGTCATGGGAGAAGAATGCCCTCCTAAATACATGGGAGAGGAAGCCTTAAAGTACTAGAAGAAAGAACAAAGTTCCTTTAACCACATTTGCCTTAATGTCAAAGACAAATTGCTAATTCAATGCTCAAGAGCTAAAACAGTAAAGAATGCCTGGAAGGCATCAGAAGACACCTCTCAGCCATGTCAGCAGCTAAGTGAATGTATCTTATACAAAAACTCTTCACTACAAAGATGCTGTCAGGAGAATAAGTGAAAATCTAATTAACAGAATTACCCTGCTGGTGGATGGGATGCAATATGTAGGCATACCAACTGTTGTAAGAGTCTTGGAGATATTGGAAGTGATTGGGAGAACAAGTAGATTATGTGGTTTTCACTTAATGATTTATTGAATGTAAAAGTAGTATTTATACTTTTACATGGTCTTGGCATTACAAACACATAGAATAGGTTAAGGAAGGTCCCAAGAGCATGTGTGCAAAGATTGGGGCTGTTTGGACAACTCTGAGAATTTTCATGCTCTGGGTACCTGGTATTTTGGTGAAAATATTCCAAGTAAATCCTTACAAGGAATTTGGTCAGTATTCTCTAGGATTTGAAGGTGATGATCTAAGTGACTAAGTTAGGTGCATATTTAGGTAGGAATACAAACTTTTACAACACTCCCACTCAGCTAAATGCTCATACTTACTAGTCCTAATTTTGACCTAAAATATTCAAACTTGTCTCTAGCTAATGGTTTGGTAAATATGTCTGCAATCATTTCATCTGTAGGACAGTAAACTAAGCTAACTAAGTTATTCTCTATAGCTTCACATATGAAATGATGTCTAATATCTATGTGCTTGGTTCTAGCATGAAAGGTTGGATTTCTACCTAATTGTATGCATCCTTGATTATCTTGAAATAAATTAATGAGCATTTTTTGACATAGGCCTAAATCTGTAAAGAGCTTTCTTAGCCACATTGCTTCTTTTGTAGCTTCACAGGCTGCCATGTACTCTGCCTCTGTGGTAGAAAGTGCTACAGTTGGTTGCTTTCTTGAGTTCCATGAAATTGCTCCTTTATAGTAAAGAAAGGTGTATACTGTGGTGGATCTTCTGTCTTCCAAATTTTGTCCCCAATCAGCATCAGAGTATCCCACAAGATCCTGTTCTGAATCATTATAAGTGTATCTTAAGTCAATATCAGCAGTTCCTTTTAGGTATCTAAAAATCCACTTAACTGCTGCAATATGATCAGATCCATAGTTCTGATTATGTTGGCTGACAACTCCCACTGAATATGAGATATCTGGACATGTTCCAAGCATAATATACATCAGACTGCCATCATAGATTGATAAGGAAAGTCAGGGCATTCAGATGGCACCAAGCTCTCTTGATTTGGTTGAGTTTTGATCAAGTTAAGGTTTGTCTCCATTGGGGTAGCTGCTGGTTTACAGTCTTCCATTTGGTACTTCTTTAGTATATTGTGAATATACTTGGATTGGCTTAGGGTGATAGTCTGGGTACTTCTGTCTATGGAGAACACAATCCCTAAGTAGTAACTGAGTTCTCCTAGATCAGACATCTTAAACTCTTTAGATAGGCTGGATTTAGTCTCTTCCAATGTTGCTAGGTTATTGGTAGCTATAATAAGATCATCCACATATAGAGCTAATAGAACTGGATTTGCTCTATCTGGCTTATAATATATACTATAGTCAGCATTACTCCTTTTGAAACTCAGGGATTCCAAATAAGAATCTATCTTGCAATTCCAGGCTCTTGATGATTGTTTGAGACCATATAGTGACTTTTTAAGCTTGCAGACCAAATGGGGGTTATCTTGGTCAACAAACCTATCAGGCTGGTCCATATACATGTTCTCATCAAGTTCCTCATTCAAAAAGGCAGCTTTTACATCCATTTGATGAATAAAAAACTTATATTTGGCTGTAATAGCCAATATTAATCTGATGGAATTAAACTTGGCTACCAGTGCAAAGGTCTCAGTATAGTCAAGTCCTTTTGTTTGAGAGTATCCTTTGGCTACAAGTCTTGCTTTGTATCTTTCAATTGTACCATCAGCCTTGTATTTTGTCTTGAAGACCCATCTGCATCCAATTGATTTCTGGCTGATTGGTAATTTGACCAAGTCCCAAGTTTGATTTTCCATCAGGGCCTGATATTCCTCAGTCAGTGCAGATCTCCAAAGCTTTGTCTGAGGGCTATTTAGGGCCTCTTTTACAGTCTGGGGTTTATCAATATGTACTGAATAGGCATAGGCTAAGTTTGTACCCTCATTGATATAGTAATTTGGGCTATTTCTTGTCCAATTGTATCTCCGGGCATTTGATACTAGAATGATCACTTCTGGGATATTGCTGGGCACTGATTCTGGCTGAACCATGGTTGAAGAGTCCTCTGGAGTGAAAAAATTTTCATTGTTTTGCTCTGGTTCAATCCTGACAATTGGTGGATTTGAGATCAAATTTTTGTCATCATCTGATGTAATTTTTTGTGAAAATTTTGAATTTTCATCAAACAACACATCCCTGGACTTGATCAGCTTCTTTGCTTTGGTATTGTAGAGTCTGTATGCCTTATTCTTATTGCAGCAGCCCAAAAGTATGCATTTTACACTTTTTGGCTCAAATTTTGACTGATTTCCGGCCAGTTTTTTTGGCATATGCTGTACACCCAAATATTCTTAGATGTTCTGCACTTGGTCTGCATCCATGCCATGCTTCAAATGGAGTAGAATCACAAAGTATTCTGTTATAACTCCTATTTTTAAGGTATACAGCAGTGGCAACTGATTCTGCCCAAAAATCATAGGATAATTTTTGATCATGGATCATAGATCTTGCCATATCAGTTATTGATCTGTTTGCACATTCTGCTACTCAATTTTGCTGTGAGGAGTATGGTACAGTAGTCTCTTGCTTTATCCCAAGAACTTTGCAGAAGTGGATGAAGAGTTTTGAGGTATATTCTCCACCATAGTCAGAGCATATTTTCTTGATTTTTTCACCAGTTTCTCTCTCCACCATGGCTTTAAGCTCCCTGAACCTAGACAGAGCTTCTCCCTTTCTCTCCATGAAGTAGACCCATGTGTATCTTGTATAATCATCAATAAAAGTGATTAAATACTTCATCCCACCTAAGGATAAATTTTGCATAGGTCCACACAGATCTGAGTGAATTAGATCTAATTTTTTCTTAGTTTTGATTAACCCAGAGCTCTAGAACGGTTGTCTGGCTTGTTTCCCATATATGCAGGCTTCATAATGCTCCAAATTAGCTGGGGGATCAATTTTCACTCCAGAAATTAGCTGATCTTTGATCATTTTACGCAAATAATCAAAATTGATGTGTCCAATTCTCCTATGCCAAAGCATTGGTGTTTCTTCATTTAAGTTACTTATATTGGCTTCCAGATATGATGGAATATAAGTCAACTTGTATAGATTCTGATCTCTGATGCCCAAAGCAATATGGGCACCATTTTGATGAGTGATCCTGCATCCAGAATTGTTAAAGCTGAAACTGAGTCCTTCTGCTGTGGCCTTGCTTACAGATAGTAGGTTTTGGCTATTTCTGGTACATAGAGTACTTCTTTAAAGGTCAGTGTATGGCTTCCTTCACTGCTTTGTAGGTTTACTTGGATAGTTCCTTCTCCCACTGCATCAAGTGTTCTATCATCACCCATGAAAACCTTCTTAATTGGAATTTCTTGATATTGGGTAAAAAGTTCTTTTTGGTGTGTAAAGTGTTGAGATGCTCCAGAGTCAATATACCACGTCTAAGAATCCTTGTTTGTGGTTATATTTAGTGCAGATATGAATAGTATATCTTCAGTTGTTGCAGCATTTCCATATTCAGGTTTCTTTTGCTGATTATCTTTCTTTTTGAGACACCGGTCTGATGTGTGTCCTTTCCTTTTGCAGTAGTTACCCAGCAGGTTGCTGTTGCCTTTGTAGGGACTTGGGTACCTCCTTTGTTGGTTATCATTGCTTGTTAAAGCATTTTCTTCTTCCTTCTTATTGGCGCTTGATTTTCTTAATTCTTCATCCAGGAGCCTTCCAAATACGTAATTTTAGGTCAAGTCTTCAGTTCTGGACTCTAGTGCTGATACAAGGCCCTGAAACTTGTCTGTCAGGCTATTCAGGATGGTAACTATCACATCCTCATCAGTGGTTGGTACGCCCACAGATTCCATCTCATCTACCAGCAGGGTAATTCTGTTAATTAGATTTTTCATTTCTTCTCCTGAGAGCATCTTTGTAGTAAAGAATTTTTGTCTCAGATACATTTTCTTGGCAGCTGAACATGACTGGTAGGTGTCTTCTAATGCTTTCCAGGCATTCTTTGCCGTTTTTACTCTTGAGCATTGAATTAGCAATTTGTCCTTGACATTAAGGTAAATGCAGTTAAAGGCACTTTGTTCTTTCTTCTGGTACTTTAAGGCTTCCTCTCCCACGTTTTTAGGAGGGCATTCTTCCCCTATGACAATATCCCATAGGCCTCTTTCTTGTAGCAGCATCTTCATCTTCACCTTCCACACTTGGTAGTTAGATCCATCCAACTTTTCAGCAGAGGGAAAAATTCCAGTAATAGTAGTAGTAGACATTGCAGAGAGTGACAGCTTGGGGCTCACAGCCTGTTGTAAGAGTATTGGAGATATTGGAAGTGATTGGGAGAACAAGTAGATTATGTGGTTTTCACTTAATGATTTATTGAATGTAAAAGTGGTATTTATACTTTTACATGGTCTTGGCATTACAAACACATAGAATAGGCTAAGGAAGGTCCCAAGAGCATGTGTTAAAGTTTGGGGCTATTTGGACAACTCTGAAAATTTTCATGCTCTGGGTACCTGGTACTTTGGTGAAAATATTCCAAGTAAATCCTTACAAGGAATTTGGTCAGTATTCTCTAGGATTTGAAGGTGATGATCTAAGTGACTAAGTTAGGTGAATATTTAGGTGGAAATACAAATTTTTACAACACCAACTACTGATGAGGATGTGATAAATGCAATCCTGAATAGCCTGAGAGACAGGTTTCAGGGCCTTGTATCAGCCCTAGAGTTCAGAACTGAATATTTGACCTTAGATATGTATATGGAAGGCTTCTAGATGAAGAGTTAAGAAAATGAAGTGCCAATAAGAAGGAAGAAGAAAATGCTTTAATAAGCAATAATAACTAACAAAGGAGGTACTCAAGACCCATCAAAGGCAACAGCAACCTGTTTTGCAACTACTGTAAAAGGAAAGAATGCACACTGGACCAGTACTTCAAAAAGAGAGAGAATCAGCCAAAGTGTTGTAAGAGTCTTGGAGATGTTGGAAGTGACTTGGAGAACACGTAGATCATGTGGTTTCACTTAATGCTTTATTGAATGTAAAAGTAGTGTTTATACTCTTACATGATCTTGGAATAACAAACATGTAGAATAGATTAAGAAAGGTCCCAAAAATATGTGTGCAAAGTTTGGGGCTGTTTGGACAACTCTGAGAATTTTCATGCTCTGGGTACCCGGTATTTTGGTGAAAATATTCCAAGTAAATCCTTACAAGGAATTTGGTCAGTATTCTCTAGGATCTGAAGGTATTGATCCAAGTGACTAAGTTAGGTGAGTATGTAGGTGGAAATACAAACTTTTACAACACTCCCACACAGCTAAATGCTCATACTGACTAGTCCTAATTTGACATAAGTTATTCAAACTTGTCTCTAGCTAATGGTTTGGTAAATATGTCTGCAATCATTTCATCTGAACAACTGTAAACTGAGCTAACTAAGTTACTCTCTATAGCTTCACATATGAAATGATGTCTAATATCTATGTGCTTAGTTCTAGCATGAAAAGTTGAATTTCTACCTAATTTTATGCATCCTTCATTATCTCAAAATAAAGTAATAGGCATTTTTTGACCTAGGCCTAAATCTTTAAAAGCCTTCTAAGCCGCATTGCTTCATTTGTAGCTTCACAGGCTGCCATATACTCTGACTCTGTGGTAGAAAGTGCTATGGTTGGTTGCTTTCTTGAATTCCATGAAATTGCTCCTTTACAGTAAAGAAAGGTGTATACTGTGGTGGATCTTCTGTCTTCCAAATTTTGTCCCCAATCAGCATCACAGTATCCCACAAGATCCTGTATTAAATCCTTGTATGTGTATCCTAAGTAGATATCAGCAGTTCCTTTTAGGTTTCTAAAAATCCACTTGATGGCTGCAATATGATCAGATTCAAAGTTCTGCTTATGCTGGCTGACAACTCCCACTGAATATGGGATATCTGGACATGTTCCACGCATAATATACATCAGACTGCTGACCATAGATTGATAAGGAAAGTCAGGGCTTTCAGATGGCACCAAGCTTTCTTGATTTGGTTGAGTTTTGATCAAGTTAAGGCTTCTCTCCATTGGGGTAGCTGCCAATTTACAGTCTTCCATTTGGTACTTCTGTATTATATCTTGAATATACTTGAATTGGCTTAGGGTAATAGTCTGGCTACTTCTGTCTGTTGGGAACTTAATTCCCAAGTAGTAACTGAGTTCTCCTAGATCAGACATCTTGAACTCCTTAGATAGGCTCAATTTAGTCTCTTTTAATGTTGCTAGGTTTTTGGTGGCTATAATAAGATCATCCACATATAGTGCTAATAAAACTGAATTTGCTCTATCTGGCTTATAGTAGATACTACAGTCAGCATTTCTCCTTTTGAAACTCAAAGATTCCAAATTAGAGTCTATCTTGCAATTCCAGGCTCTTGGTGATTGTTTGAGACCATATAGAGATTATTTAAGCTTGCAAACCAAATGGGCATTATCTTGGCCAACAAACTCATCAGGCTGGTCCATATGCATGTCCTTGTCAGGTTCTCCATTCAAAAATGCAGTTTTACATCCATTTGATATATAAAAACTTATATTTGGCTGCAATTGCCAATATCAATCTAATGTAATTGAACTTGGCTACTGGTGCAAAGGTCTCAGTATAGTCAGGTCCTTTTTTTTGAGAGTATCCTTTGGCCACAAGTCTTGCTTTGCATCTTTCAATTGTACTATCAGCCTTGTACTTGCTCTTAAAGACCCATCTGCATCCAATAGATTTTTGGTCGATTGGCAATTTGACCAAGTGCCAAGTTTGATTTTCCATAAGAGCCTGATATACCTTGGTCATTGCAGATTGCCAAAACTTTGTCTGAGGGCTATTTAGGGCCTCATTTACAGTCTGGGGCTCATCAATATGGACTGAATAGGCATAGGCTAAGTTTGTACCCTCATTGATATAGTAATTTGGGCTATTTCTTGTCCAATTGAATCTCTGGGCATTTGATACTGGAATGATCACATCTGCAATATTCCTAGGCACTACTTCAGGCTGAAACATGGTTGCAAAGTCCTCTGAGTGAAAAATTCTCATTGTTTTGCACTGATTCAACCCTCACAATTGGTGGACTTGAGATCAGATTTTTGTCATCATCTGATGTTACTTTTTGTGAAAATTTTAAATTTTCATCAAAAAACACATCCCCGGACTTGATTAGCTTCTTTGCTTTGGTATTGTAGAGTCTGTATGCCTTATTCTTATTGCAGCAGCCCAAAAGTATGTATTTTACACTTCTAGGCTCAGATTTTGACTGATTTCCAGCCAGTTTCTTGGCATATGCTGTACACCCAAATATTCTTAGATGTTCTGCACTTGGTCTGTATCCATACTATGCTTCAAATGGAGTAGAATCACAAAGTATTCTGTTATAACTCCCATTTTTAAGGTATACAGCTGTGGCAACTGATTCCACCCAAAAATCATAGGATAATTTTTGATCATGGATCATAGATCTTGCCATATCAGTTATTGATCTGTTTGCACATTCTGCTACTCAATTTTGCTGTGAGGAGTATGGTACAGTAGTCTCTTGCTTTATCCCAAGAACTTTGCAGAAGTGGATGAAGAGTTTTGAGGTATATTCTCCACCATAGTCAGAGCATATTTTCTTGATTTTTTCACCAGTTTCTCTCTCCACCATGGCTTTAAGCTCCCTGAACCTAGACAGAGCCTCTTCCTTTCTCTCCATGAAGTAGACCCACATGTAACTAGTATAATCATTAACAAGTGGAGATTTGGCTGGTCTAATTAAATACAATTGTTTTTTCTGGATGGGTGTCTTACTGTGCTTATTTCATATTATATTCTGATAAACAAGAATCTGAATATTTATTTTTTGGAGTTGTTTTGATAATTTGTCCTATTTGTGTTACCTTTTCTTAGGACTTAAACTATGCCTCCTGCCAGTAAACATCTTGATGTTACTGTGCTTGTATCAGTATCCAAGCAATTTATCAAACATAAGGAAATCAAACAACTTTTATCTCTGTGTTTTGAGTGGAATACACCTGGTTTGAGCTTCAAGGGAGTTACCACTGCATGCTCAACAGTTAATGGCAATGTGAAATATGATATCATTTTGGATCTGTTACTGGGGGTTACATTGACTCTTTCACAAAACTGTTTAAAGTATATCAAGACCAACAGTAATGATACCTTGGGAAACATTGAACCTGCAACTGCTAATGCTACCAAGAGTATTGTTGCTGAAGATCTATTGGAGGATGCAATCCAAGACAAGGAGCAGGAGGAAGATGAAATTGACCTTACTGCAGCAGACACCTGGATAACTGGGGAAGTACTTATTGATTCCTGTACAAGTGGGCCAGCTGATGGTTTTACCTACTTGAAAGCTTGGTTAAATATGAAAAGTGCCAGAAATGCCTCACCACTGGATTAATTCTTGTTCTTCCTTCCTTGAGATCACTTTTGCAGTATTGTTTGGAGGATTAATACTTATGCAACTAGCATTGGCCCCTGGACTGACATTACATTTGCCAAGTACATGATGTGGATTGCATTAATCAATCATTCCAACAAAAAAGCTTACTTGAAGCAAGGCTCTTCTCATTTCTTAATGAACATTGACTTTACGGAATATATGTTGTATAGAAGATTTAAAGAGATTCTGAGAATGGATGTTGTTGAAATCCCTTCCCAAGAACATCAAGAAATCAATGCTCTTTATCAAATTAGATCAACTATTGATGCCTTTAATGAGCACATGAAAACTTGTCTAGAGCCCTGCAAGTATTTAGTCATTGACAAATCAGTGAATCAACAGTTAGGAGCTGGTTTGCCCAATGTTAAGAAAGTCCCAAGGAAGCCACATCCCATCAGACAGCAGTTCAAGACTTTAGCAGACCATCACACTGCTTGTATCTGGAGAGTAGAAACAGTGAGTGATTGGTCACAGAAGGAATATGACAATGATCCTGGTATGTTGCAGTTGACTTCCACTGTCAAGCAATTAGTCAAGCCTTGGTTTGGTACTGGCTGTACCATTATTGCTGACTCTTGGTTTGGATCCCCAAATATGACAATGATGCTGGCTGAACTTGGCTTGTATTCCATTATGCAAGTGACTAAAGGCTGCTACTAGCCATGTGGTATGCCTATACTATCTGTAAGCAAGGCCACTGCAAAAGGACTCAGTTTCAGCTTTGACAATTCTGGATGCAAGATCACTGATCAAAATGGTGTCCATATTGCTTTGGGTATCAGAGATCAGAGTCTATACAAGTTGATTTATATTCCATCTTATTTGGAAGCCAACATAAATAACTTAAGTCAAGAAACACCAATACTTTGGCACAGGAGATTTGGGCACATCAATTTTGATTACATGTGCAAAATGGTCACTGATCAAAATGGTGCTAATATTGTTTTGAGTATCCAAGATCAGAATCTGCATAAGTTGACTTGTATTCCATCTAATCTGGATGCTAGTGTAAGTAACTTAAAAGAAGAAGCACCAATGCTTTGGCACAGGGGATTTGGATGCATCAATTTTGATTATTTGTCAGAATTTGAGCAAAATGTGTAAAATGCATATTTATGGGCTACTGCAATGAGAGTAAAGCATATAGACACTACAATAACAAAGCAAAGAAGCTGACCAAGTCCAGGGATATGTTTGATGAAAATTCAAAGTATAAATAAAAAATGACATCAAATGGTGACCAAAGTCTGATCTCAAGTCCACCCATTTTCAAGATTAAATCAGAGCAAAACAATAAAGATTTTTGCACTCTAGAGGATTCTACAACTGTGGGTTGGCCTGAAGCAGTGCCCAGGAATATCCCAGAAGTTATCATACTGGTAGCAAATGCCAAGATATCCAAACAGGCAAGAAATAGCCCAAACTACTATATCAATGAGGGTACAAGCTTAGCCTATGTCTATTCAGTCCATATTGCTGAACCCAAGACTGTAAGTGAGGCCCTAAATAGCCCTCAGACAAAGCTTTGGAGATCTGCAATGACTGAGGAATATCAGGCCCTAATGAAAAAACAAACTTGGGACTTAGTCAAATTACCAATCACATAAAAATCAATTGGATGCAGATAGGTCTTTAACACAAGATACAAGGCTGATGGTACAACTGAAAGGTACAAAGCAAGACTTATGGCCAAAGAATACTCTTAATCAAAATGACTTGACTATACCAAGACCTTTGCACTGGTAGCCAAGTTTAATTCCATCAGATTAATATTGACTATTACTGCCAAATATAAGTTTTTGGTACATCACATGGATGGACAAACTGCATTTTTTAATGCAAAACTCAATCAGGATATGTATATGGACCAGCGTGAAGGGTTTGGTGACCAAGATAACCCTCATTTGGTCTGCATGCTTAAAAAATCTCTATATGGACTCAAACAATCACAGAGAGCTTGGAATTGCACAATGATTCCTATTTGAAATTTTTGAGTTTCAAAAGGAGTAATGCTGACTATAGTATATACTATAAGCCAGATAGAGCAAGTCCAGCTCTATTAGCTCTATATGTGGATGATCTTATTATAGCCACCAAAAATTTAGAAACATTAGAAGAGACTTAATGCAGCCTTTCTAATGAGTTCAAGATGTCTGATCTAGGAAAACTTGGTTACTACTTAGGAATAAAGTTCCCCATAGACTGAGTACCCAGACTATTACCCTGAGCTGTTCTCAATATGCTCATGGTATACTAAAGAAGTACCAAATGAAAGACTGTAAATTGGCAGCTACCCCAATGGAGACAAATCTTTAATTGGTCAAAACTCAACCAAATCAAGAGAGGTTGGTGCCATCTGAAAGCCTTGACTTTCCTTATCAGTCTATGGTCAGCACTCTGATGTATATCATGCTGTGAACACATCCAGATATTTCATATTTAGTTGGAGTTGTCAGTCAGCATAAGCAGAACCTTGAATCTAATCACATTGAAGCAATTAAGTAGATTTTTAGGTACTTAAGAGAATTGGCTGATATCTGCTAAAGACACATCTATAAGAGTTTGGAACAAGATCTTGCAGGATACTGTAATGCTGATTTGGGACAAATATTAAAAGATAGAAGATCCATAACAGGGTGCATTTTTCTTTACTGATAAGGTGCAATTTCATGGAATTCAAGAAAGCAACCAACTGTAGCACTTTCCACCACAGAAGCAGAGTACATGGCAGCCTGTGAAGCTACAAAAGAAGCAATGTGGTAAAGGAAGCTTTTTAAAGATTTAGGTTTATGTCTAAAATGCCTGTGACTTTATTTCAAGAAAATCAAGGATGTAAACAATTAGGTAGAAATCTAACTTTTTGTAATAGAACTAACCACATAGATAAAGGACATCATTTCTTATGTGAAGCTTTACAGAATAGCTTTGCTAACCTAGATTAATTTCCTATAGATGAAATGATTGCAGACATATCTACCAAACCATTGGCTAGTAACAAGTTTGAATATCTTAGACCAAAATTAGGACTAGGCAGTATGAATACTTAGTTGAGTGCAAGTGTTGTAAAAGTTGCAATTCCACCTGTTTATTTGCCTAACTTAGTCACTTATATCATTACCTTCAAATCTTAGAGAATACTGACCAAGTTGTGTGTTGGGATTCACTTCAAATATCATACCAAGTTATCATGTACCCAGAACATGAAAATTAGATATGTTGTCCAAACAGCCCCAAACTTGGCACACATGCTCTTAGGACCTTTCTGAATCTATTCTAGGTGTTTGCTATGTCAAGGCCATGTGAAAATATAAATACTACTTGACATTTAATCAATCATTAAGTCAAAGCCACCTCATCTACTTGTTTTTCTAATCACTTCTAATACCTCCAGGACTCTTACAACTGATCACTGATCAAAATGGTGCCCATATTTCTTTTGGTATAAGAGACCAACCATATACAAGCTGACTTTTGCTCCATCATATCTGGAAGCTAATAAAAGTAACTTAAATGAAGAAAAACCAATGCTTTGACACAGGAAATTTGGACATATTAATTTTGATGATTTACACAAAATGATCAAAGATTAGCTAATTTCCATAGTAAAAATTGATCCCCCAGCAAATGTGTGGCACTGTGAAGCCTGCATATACAGTAAATAAGCCAAACAGCTCTTCATGAGCTCTGGGTCAATTAAACTTAGAAATAGTTAGACATAATTTTTTCAGATCTGTGTGGATCTATGTAAAATTCATCCTGGGTTGGGATGAAATATTTAATCAGTTTTATTGATGAGTATACAAGATAAACATGAGTCTACTTTATGGAAAGAAAGGAAGTAACTCTGTCTAAGGCTGGGGAGTTTAAATCCATCATGGAGAGAGAAGCTGCTGAAAAAAGCAAGAAAATAAAATCTGATGATGGAGGAGAATATATCTCTGAACTCAATGTGAAATAATTTGTTCCCATGGAAGGATACAATCCAGATCAACTCCCAAGATCCTGCAATGAGGCTATCATAATGCCTGCAGCTTGAAATTATTGACCCTCCTTACAATTTAAAACAGGATTGTAATGGTATTTTACTGAATATACAGCTCAATATGTAAATAAACTTGATGGTGCATAAATGGTCATTTGACGAGATTTCAATTGCATTGATGTAGCTCTATAGCAGCCTACACTTATTTGAGCAGACTCAACCAGCAAGTTCATTCAATTGCCATATGTGGAAAAATACTTGTCAGTATTTTGAAGGACTTGATTCCCATTGAAAAGTAATTTGGCCACACAGGTGGATCCTATCCAGATCAGCTGTCAGGATCCCATTTGGAAACCAGCATAATACCAGCAGCTTAGAACTAGTGACCCTCTTAACAATTTTATGACCAAATCACAACAGCATTTGGCTAATTTTACTGCCAAATAAAGTTAATAAAGTTAAAAACTTAACAGGGTTTGATTGGTGCTGTAGCAACAATTGCATAGCATTGTTGCAGTCTTAATGCGCTCTACAACTTTTTTAAATGGATCTAACTGGCCAGTGAATCCAGTTGCCTTATATACCAAAAAACTTGGCAGTATTTTGATGGCCTCATTGCAGGTCTTATTGGCATTTAACAGCAGTATTGGGCCTACAGCTAATTCTGTACAATACCTACATTCCAATTTACCATATAGTATCTCCTTTTTCCACCTCCCCTTGTGGAATTCATATATTCACTTTAGAATCACCCCTCTTTATTTGCCTACCTACTACTACCTTGAGTATTCCACATATAGTTAGAATCAAAATACTATGGCCTCCTGCTGACTAACCTCTGCAGACATGCACACCTGCCACAATTGACACACTTATATCACCTCAACATTACGGCTTTTTAGTGTGATACTTGCAAAGTTGCCATATACCTTGTACTGGTAGTAATATATACATCTTGCAAACATATGCTTGGTTGCCACCACTTCTGCCATGAGTACCTCCTGAATATCCACAAAGAACTTTTGGTATTTAGCCAATATATCCCTTCTCGCTGCTGGATTTTAGTCCCCCTTATAGGTGTGCTCTGGTTCTTGTTTGTGTAGATCCCATATTGAATGGTGTAGAAGTTGGCTTGTGAGCAAGAGAAACTTGGCATAATTTGGTAGAGCTTTGCTAATAAAAATTGGTTGCTTTTTACTCCCAACCCTGCTTTGCATTACTTAACTGATTACCCACACATTGGGGCTGCTTAGCTTCCTAATTTCATAGGCATAGGTGTCTCCATGTGCATATTGGATATATGCACATCATACACAGAAGGCTGAGGTGAGTCTGAAGGCATCACAAACTCACCTGACTCAGTTTGTGCAAGGTTACAATGATGGCCATGTGCCAATATAGAAGTATCAACTAGATGGCACAATAATGTTGGTACAGCAGTAAATGATAAATGGTCAAATATGGCTTGTGTGGCAAATCACTGGCTGTGATCCTTGTAGTACTTCCTATGCTGTTGGCATGCTTCATGGCTGAGAGGCTTGCTACAATAGCCACATGGTTTCTTTCTCTTCTCTTGTGGCATTGAATCAAAGTAGTCTTGTCCATGGGGCAAACAGTTTGACCTTCAACAACATAATCCTGTTATATCACTTTTTGGTCAATACTTATGTGAATTTAAGACAGTCTTGTATTTGAGACATTGCACCTACATGAATGTGAGATCCAATGATGACCCACCATGGTAAGCATTATACATAAAGTTGTTGCACCACATACCCATGTACATGTAACACTATTTCCCCTTTGGTTTGACTCACTTCCATATATATGCCACCAAAAAATAAAGCAAAGTTGTCTGGTTCTCAACCAAACCCCACCGCTGACAGCAGCAGAAGAACAGTTGGACAACAGCTTACTTTGACATTCAGTTCAACAAGCAAGGCTACATCCAAAAAAGGCCATGTTGGCAGTGCGCTCACTGAAGGTAATAATGCAGACTCCTCAGGCCCTCAGTCAAGTAGGCAATTGAGAACCTCTGCAGAGCCACAAGCTGACTGTTATGCTCCGGCAGATGAGAGTGTAGCAAACACAGAACCCTCAGCTGAAGGCCAGCAAGTGGCTGTCATAACATTATCACCATCCATATTAGCAAGTATGTTGTTAGTTCATTCTAAAGCATTAATGAAGCAACTAGGTGAAGTGGCTGATAAGATAGATGCAATGGCCCAGAGAAATCAGGAAATAGTCCAGAAACAGGATGAGTGGATAATACATGTAGAGCAATCAATATCCCAGGTAGAGAAAGCAGTGTCTTTGCTGCAAAGCAGGAACTCCAGTAGCAAAGTGTTGCAGCCAAGAAATGAGCTGTTTACTAATGTAACAGCAGAGGAGCACTGTACAGTCTTTGAAGCACAACAACAGTGCCCAAAGATAAAACCCACATAAAAACCTATCACAGCATGGGTGGGAGGCAATGTGGTGTCTATTCCAAAGCCTAGAAATCAAAAGATATTGAAGATCTGTGAAGCTGCTGAGTGCAATAATAAAGAGTGGGCTAATACTCAAGAGGCTGTCAGAAATCTAGTATGCCATCACCTTAAGGCTGGCATACCATGGGACCATCAGGAACTCAAGGCCAAGCAGAATGCACTTGACTTGTTTCATGAGCATTATCCTTGACTCAAACAGGCTAACAGATTTTGGGCCAGCATTGGTATGCTAAGAAAGTATCTTAAGAATAGCAGTAACTACCAATGGCAGAAGAACAAGAGAGCTATGGCTAAAAACCAGCAGCTTCTCCAAGAGCCTGTTACAATCAGGGCTGAAAGCTCCAAACAATCATCAAAGAAATGTAAGGTAGTTAGAAGAGTGCCAATATGGGACAAGCAGGCAGACACAGATGCACCAGCTCAAGATATATGAAAGAAAAAGCATAGTACCACTCAAGAAGCACTCAGTCAAAGTAGCAGTGAAGGACCTGTCATTGATAAAACTAGCAGCTTTCTCAGGAGCCTGTCACAACAACAGCTGCAAGTTCAAAACAAGCGGTAAAGAAATGTCAAGTTACCAGGAGAGTGCCAGCAAGGGACAAGCAGGCCAAAACAGATGCATCAGAGCAGAATTTATCAAGGAGAAAGCGTAGTTAATTACAAGAAGTGCTCAGAAAAAGTAGCAGTAAAGACCTGGCAGTGATAAAGGAAAAGGTAAAGGGAAAACATCTACCCAAGCCTGAGACAGGGAAGCATACCAAAGAAACTGCAGTTCTTGCCAATAAACACTGTAAACATGGAACAGATTGAATCCCATCATAGCCAAGAAGAACTACCAACAAGAAAACTGCTGATTTCAAAGAGTTGGCAGCACAGGCAATTGACCTACACTCCAGCAAGGTAAATGAGTTTGCAGTGAAAGGCAATCTCTCTACCACAACCCCCACAGCCTCCATTGTGGACAGAGTGGAGATCCCACTGACAAACAAGGCTATAACATCATGAGCTCAAAAGACTATCAAAATGTCTTTGGTGGAATTTTGGAACATTAATAGGCACACCAAGAGGTTGCAGCACTTCTTCAAGAGCGGTGTTCAAGAGAATGCACCTGGATATTGCAAGGATTGATATCAAAGACTGGCAGATGAGGTGCTAGACCTTGCAGTGCTGGCTGAAGACCACAACATGTGGGAACCAGTGAATGAACAGAGGCATAAAGCTGTTGGGTTCCCACCAGAGTCATGGAAACAGAGCATTACAGCAGAGATACTTATTGAGTGGTGGATTTCAATGCAGTTACTTGTTGAGTGTGGGGTTGGGCTTAATATCAGTGTAGGGTATAGGGACTTGTATAGGTCAATACAATTGGCAATTGAGGTACAACTGAAGTTTCAACAGAAATAAATCAATTTGTAGACATAAAAAGTAAGAGAAACATATGAGTCAGGAAGTAAGGAGTGTGAAAGAGAGGCAATAGCCAACCACTGTACATAAATGTAGGAGGTGATTGAGTGTCTGGGATAAGAAAGTGAGTAAATTGGCAGGGAACCATTCAAAAGCCACTAATATATTGTTGAGATGAAAAATTTTGTCCAAGTTTTTGTGAAATCTGGGGCGCAATTATTCTGTAACAGTCTCTGCACAGTGTCCTGATGGGATCAGTTCCTCTTAGTCATGTGACTTTGAATTTGTGGTGGCCTTTTGTCAGGATCATCACAATGATTCTTCATAGATGATATAGATATCTGTTGGTATTTTAACAACAGTACGGTGGCTTACAGCTAGTACCATATATTTGAGTGGACCCTACCAGCAAATATATCTATTTGCCTTTTATTGCAAGAAACTTGACAGTGTTCTGATGGCCTTATTGTAAGCCTTTGTTGCCATTAAAATGGCAGTACAATGGCCTGAGCTAGTTCTGCATAATGCTACCATACCAATCTACAAAATGGTATTTCCTTTTGCTACCTCCCCTTTCACCATTCATATATACCATTGAAGAATTACCTTCATATGCTTACCCACTACTACCATGGGTATTCCACATATACTTTGAATCAAAAAAAAACTATGGCCTACTGTATACTAACCTCTACATATGCACCCACCTGCTGCAAGTGACTCACTTCTATAACCTCAACTTTACCACTTTTCAGTGTGACAAATTTAAATCAGTTGTTCACATAAATCTTGGACTTCTGGAGATAAGAATCTGTTAAACAAATCTTGTTTCATCTGTTTAAGTTTGTCAAAATAGGAAGAACCGTTGGTTTTGTTGGATTTTTGTCTAATGAGGTGAGTAAAGAATAAAAAGTAAACGGTGTGGTGGTGTATAGGTCCAAGGGAGAGATACGTCCAACACTTCTCAAGTGTTTTGTGTGTGGGGTGTTCACTGGGTGCAATAACCTCTGGCAAAAGCTTGCTAGGAATACTTGGGTTCTGTTTCTAATCTAATGTGAAGGGGATTAAAGCCACAAGCTTGTCAAGGGAAAACTATTGAGCTACAATCCCCAACTTAGTTGGCGTCTTAACAAAAGTATGTGCTGGGTTCAGCGTCCTTTGAGATGACAATGTACTAAAGCTTCCAAAGTCAAAACAACTGTAAACTCCACCAGCAGGGACTTGATAAGAGTGCAGCTGTGGTCAATAGTTACAAAGACAGAAAAGTATCTTTGCCTGTACAAGAACAAACTTGGGAAAGAATCAAATATAATAAAAGATACCTACTCTGTGTATTCCTCACAAGTAGTGCCTCCAAGGTCAGTTGGCTGTCAGTGCGGTTTCCTGGGAGTGTCCTGTGGTCTAGGGTTGGAAGTTCAGGTAGCAGCAGGTAGCAGTGATCACACTAATCAACAAGTTGGTATATTGATAAAAGGGATGATGATTTATTGTTGAGAGATAGCCTCCATTATATACTTTTCTTACTGGCTAAGTGATTACTAATCATGGTGTTCCAGAAGGTTCCAGATATCAATAGAAATCTTAATGACATCAGAATGACCTAAGAATGTTCTAAGTAGGTCCCGGAAGGTTCTAAGAGGCACAACACATCCAACCAATCAGGAATCAGTATTCTGAAACCTGTGTAACATGGGGATACCATATATGGTATGGAAATGGTAGGGATGGTGACACGGGTTGATCATGTGTCAAGGGTACTGGCGCGGGTACTTGTCTAATATAGAAGCACTTGTAGCTAGTAATCTTACATAAAGTGAGGGGTAACTTATGCAATAAGGTAAGCAGGTGTGATAGTCAACCGGCTTATGGGATAGTACTGATTGGGTAAGACAAATGGGATAAAACTAAAATAAGTGTAGTAGAGATATAGGGAAGTGGAAAAATAAGGGAATGAGCACATCTGTCAGTGGGTGTCACTGTCACCCCACTACAATGGTGTAGACTATAAGTAAAACACCATTTACAATGGCAAATGTCTCAGATGGATAACAAACAGGTTTGTAAGACTATGAACAGTAAGTGTTATAATCAACATACCGGCAAGACTGTGGAGGCATAGAACCAGTAAATTTGTTAGAGTATGGGGATGAATAATTGACAGGTCGGTAAGAAGATGCGAAAGGATGATTAATAGGCTGGTAAACAGATGCAGATGGATGACTGAGAGGTTGACTAGTGTGCATAGGGTTAGAACTAACAGGGTTTGGAGTATGTGTAGGGTTATAACTGGCAGGCTGGTGAGTATGTGTAGGGTTAAAACTAACAGGTTGGCAAGTATATTTAGATGGGTAATTAACAGGCTGGCAGGGATTCATAAATGGATAACCAATGGGTTGGCAATAAGAGGGGCATGGATAGGAGATATACTTGCAAGAATAGGGAACGTCGGCAAGATAAACAAAATTTATGGCAATATATGCAATTGGAAGAAGAGTTTCTAAACATCTAGAGATGTTAAATATGTAACAGATGGCCCAAAGAGTACATAAAATACAATCATAAATGGTAGATTGAGGATTGTTAATTTAGAAACACCTTTGACAATATGTAAGAGACTTAATACAGCAAGGGGCCCAAATAGATAAGCAATTGTAAAATATCCATAAAGACCCATCATATATTGTTCCTTGGTGTCCAAAACCAACAAATGAATAATACATATCCTGGTGCAAAAACTTTGCATTACTTAACTAATTACCCATGCATTGGGGCTGCTTAGCTTCTTAATGCCAAAGGCATAGATGCCTCCATGTGCACATCTGTCCTCTGTATTTTCCAACTCTTCCTAGCTGTCCTCCATGTGGCAACATATTGCATCCATGATAGAATTGAAGGTAATACTCCTGATGAGATTTAGATATTGTAGTACCTGCAACTTGACTTGTCTTCCAATCCCCCTACACATCCACTCCATAGTAAACTCCCAAAAGGTGAAGCAAGGCCCAATATTTTCCACACACCAAGCAAGATGGAGTAGTTAATGGATACAGTAACAGCAGAGATCTACACATTGAGCTTTATGCTTGTAATATAGCCAATCAAATCCTGCTACAGACTCCTTTTGTAAAAGCTGTAGATATGTAAAGTTGGCATTGGTAATCCACTTCAGGATAAATATTCCTACAATTTCAGCATATAACTCTCAATGCTTCAAATGTACTCTTGGTAGAAATGGCTTCAGAGGGTAAACTTAAATGAATAAATATCTAGTTCATCCAGTCCTTGCATTTGTGTTGTCGCATATGCATATGAGTACTGATTGGAGCCTGTGAGAAGTACTTTAGGTAGTGGAAACTCTGTGATACCGTGACAATTCTTTCAAATTTTCTGGCATCTCAATGCGCTCATTCAGCTTAAATGCCCTATGTACAACTTGGTCATTATTATATAGATATTGTTGAAAAGCATATACATTGCTCCCAGTGTATAGCTTTTGCTCCAACAGATACCTTCTATCTCAAGTATCTCTGACTTCTGATTAGTTCCATATTCTTGCTGATGGCTTATAGCTTGCCAACTTTGCTGCAATTATATGTCAATCTCTGTATGCACTTTCTGTGGGAAGATGGCACTCTTAGTGTTGGTGTTTGGATAATGATAATGTGGGTGAGTTATGGAGTGTGTCCCCTGGATCTTTCACATTTGACAGCATTGCTGTCCATTGTGCCCAGAAAAGCTGGGTATCTTGCTGATGGCTGGGGTGTCTCTAATGCAGATAATAACATGCACTTTGATATGATTGCCATTTAGTAGTATCCCTTGGGAAAGCATGCAAAACTCATTCAGCAATGTATACAGGTAGCTGTTCATGCTGGATTGGGATTTAAGCCCATATACCAATGAAATTACCAACAGATTTCTGCTTTGATACCATAGGATAGGCAGCAGATTCAGGCTAATCAGACATAGTGGCCAGTAGAATTTGCTGGTAGAGTACTTGTTTAATGAGATTCCATCAAGTGCCAAGGCAAAGGTATGGTTATACATACTTTCAGTGTGGCCCTTGCTTTTTAGTAGCTTATAGTGCTTACCATCAAAAAAATTGGGAAATCTTTGCACTTGATTGATACTGAGTGCAGTACTTTATAGCTTCACAATATTTGTAAGACTGCATGAGCTTCTTCAGGAAGATTATACCCAGAATATATCTGGAATGTGATCAATGTTTTCCTCCTATGGTGGTTGATTCCTGACAAGATGGAAATCTTGCAATGTTGGCATTTTCTGATGTGAATTCCATGTAATTGTTAAAACATGATGGTATCAGGACAGTCTCTGGGTCATATGTTGCCAGCCTCATGATAGTTGTACATTTGAACCTTATACATGGTAAGTTGCATCCTAGAATGATTTTGGCAAGAAGTAGTAGTAAGTTCTCACAGCCCTATAACATACATTAGTGCAAACATGTCACCTCTTTAGCCAAAGCATCTCATCATTTACTAGTTGGGGATTAATGGGCCTGCTAGGTTCCATGAAGTATCTGTTGCAATTTAAGAAGTGATTTGGATATAAGGAACTTATCAAGAAATAGTGATAATAGTTGAACTGTTGTTTATTCATAAAGAAGCTCAGTATTTATACCTTTGTAGAAGTAATACAGCTGCAACACTAAGTAGGGAGGGTTTCTCAATATTCAGGAGCATTCTGTAACAGTTTCAGGGTTAGTACATAATGTTTGGTAATAGTGCTAATTTGATCCTGACTATAGGGGAATAATCATAAGATCATATATCTGGAGAAAGTGGCGAAGTTAAGGCAGTAAATGAGTCCTACAGTGACTAAGACTAGCCTAGAATTGTTAAGTAAATTTTTAGCTGCTGAATGATACCAAATAGTCCAATATTTCAACACTCCCCCTCAACTAAATAATTTCTTAATCCCAATTTCTCTCTAAGGATCTCAAACTGTGGCCTAGCTAGTGGTTTTGTCAATATGTCTGCCACCATTTTGTCAGTTGGGCAGTAAACCAGCTCCACTAAGTTATTTTCTACAGCTTCCCTCACAAAGTGATGCTGTATATCAATGTGCTTAGTTCTGGCATGATTAGTAGGATTTCTAGCTAATGAAATACAACTTTGATTATCCTTGTAAATACATGTTGGTTCACCTGAATTAAAACCTAAGTCTTTGAATAATTTTTGTCGCCATATAGCCTCCTTAGTTGCTTGACATGCAGCCATATATTTGGCTTCAGTTGTAGATAGTGCCACAGTTGGTTGTTTCTTGCAATTCCAAGTAATAGCTGCACCAGCATAAAGAAATACATAGCCTGTGGTAGAGCGTCTGTCAATCAAATCCCTACCCCAATCTGAATCACTATAACCATCAAATTTTCGCCTATTTGCTGCTCCAGAGTATTCCAGTACCATATTTATGGTACCTTGTAGATATCTAAAAATCCGCTTAACTGCTGCAATTTGATCTGATCCATAATTCTGCATGAATTGACTGACTATTCCAACTGCTACTGCAATATCTGGACATGTAGACACCATCAAGTACATTAGGCTACCAACCATTGATTGATAGGGAAAGTTTTGGTCCATATTTGAGCCGTTTTCATCTATAACTGGCTGAGATTTGCTTAATTTCAGGTTATTGTCCATAGGGGTTGCTGCAGGTTTGCAATTTTCCATTTTGAAGCGTCTAAGAATGTCCCTGATGTACTTAGACTGATTCAGCACAATTTTCTGCGTAGGTATGTCAAATTTGACCTCAATTCCAAGAAAATATCTCAATTTTCCAAGATCTTTCATCTCAAACTTGCTGAAGAGATCTGATTTCGTCTGTTTAAGTGCCTCTTGATCACTTGTGGCTATAATTAGGTCGTCCACATAAAGAACTAGGATGATCACACCCTTTTTGAGCTGTTTCACATATATACTGTGATCTGCAGTGCTACGAGAGAACCCAATTTCCTCTAGATATGTGTCAATCTTGTTATACCATGCCTTGGGTGCCTGCTTAAGCCCATACAACAATTTTCTAAGTTTGCACACCTTATGGGGGCTTTTTGGATCGGTAAAACCTTCTGGTTGCTCCATATATATATTTTCTTGCAAATCCCCATTTAGAAAGGCTGTTTTGACGTCCATTTGGTGTAGATCTAGACTGTGTACAGCTGCCAGGGCTAGAACTGTCCTAATAGAGTTAAACTTGGCAACCGGAGCAAATGTTTCCTTAAAGTCTAGTCCCTGGATCTGGGAATAGCCTTTAGCTACCAATCTAGCCTTGTACTTATCAACGGCACCATTTGAGGTTATCTTGATCTTGTAGACCCATCTACATCCTATTGGCTTTCTCCCATTTGGTAAATCTACCAGTTCCCACGTTTTTGCCTTGATCAGTGATTGGTACTCCTCCTGCATGGCTTGTTGCCACTTAGTAGCATCTGGACCTTGCATTGCCTGTTCCAGATTCTGAGGTTTGGCACATAAGGCAAGATAAGCTTCTTCATGATCATTGGATATCTGCCACCAGGATCCAGGGGCATTTCTTATTCTGGTAGATCTCCTAACTGGGATAATCTGTTCTGATCTGGAACTGGTAGAAGTATCTTCCATCTCTGGCTGGATTTGGTACGTATCTTCTTTATTTGTGTTGATTGCATCATCAGGCAGCTGGCCAATGATTTCTGTGGCTTTCTCATCTGAATTTTCCTCAAATACAACGTCCCTGCTCTTGATCAGCTTCTGAGTTTTGCCATCATACACTCTATACCCTTTAGTATCTTCACAATACCCAAGAAAGATCCCTTTTCTACTCTTTGGTTCCAACTTTGAGCGTTTTTTGTCAGGGATTTAATAAAAAAGATCACTGCCAAAGATCCTGAGGTGCTGGAGATCTGGTTTTTTGCCTGTATATGCTTCAAATGGTGTAGAATCACGTAGTGCTGTTGTTGGGCATCTGTTCTTGATGTATACAGCGGTAGCAACAGATTCAGCCCAAAACTTGTAGTCCATTCCCTTATCATGTAGTATAGATCTTCCCATCTCTACTATTGTTCTGTTTGCACGTTCTGCTACTCCATTTTGCTGTGGTGTATGAGGAACTGTGGTCTGTTGAAGTATACCAGTAGACAAGCAGTATTTTGCAAACTCCTTTGAGCAGTATTCTCCTCCATTGTCACTTCGTAGTACCTTCAATTTACACCCAGTTTGTGTTTCTGCCATGTTCTTGAAGTGCTTAAACGTCTCTAAAGCTTCATCCTTTGTTTTGAGGAAGTACACCCATGTATATCTTGTCTTGTCATCAATAAACGTCATAAAGTATCTCTTGGCTCCAAAGGACAGTGTTCTCATGGGGCCACATATGTCTGAGTGTACAATAGCCAATATTTTGGTGGTATTGATGCCTTCTGAGCTCTTGAAACGTTGCCTAGCTTGTTTGCCATATGAACATCCCTTACAAACATTCAATTTGATCGGAATTGAGTATTTTAGGCCCAAAACAAGCTGATTTTTCACCAATTGGCTCATTTTCTGTTCCCCTATGTGTCCTAGCCTCCTATGCCACGTCTCCCAGTTGGTTTCATCAGTTTCAGCAATGTTGACATACTCAGGACACAATGATCTTGCATTGTAACTTGTATATATTGTGATCTCTGATTCCCGAAGCTAATTTTTGTCCATTTTCACTCAATATTGAGCAGCTCAGCTTAGTAAAAACAAATTTCAGTCCCTGAGTAGTTGCTTTACTGACTGAGAGTAGGTTCTTAGCTATTCCAGGTACATAGAGTACGTCAGTCAGTTTTGCTGTTGTTGCCCCTGACTTATCACTCATATTTAGTTGTATAGACCCATTGGCGGTAGCTTCCAATGCAGAGTTATCTCCCAGATAAACCTTTCTTACGGGAATAGTTTTTAAGTTGCTGAACCAATCCTTTATACCACAAATATGCTGTGATGCTCCAGAGTCAATATACCATTCATTACTTTGGTTACTTGCACTCTCTTGTACAGTGACAAATAGCCATTCATCAGTAGTTATATGGTTTGCCTGCTCTAGTTTCTGTTTTTCGTCTGCTTGTTTCTTCTTGCATTCTCTTGCCCAGTGTCCTGGCTTCTTACAGTAGTTACAGCAGCCAGGTTTTCTTCGGTTTTGTTGCTTTCCCTTCTTTTCTGTATGCCTTTCTGAGCTGAATAAAGCATTATCTTCAATTTTCCCTGCTTGATCATTACGTCTGAGTTCTTCATGGAGAAGTCTTCCTTTGACATAGTCTAAAGTCAAGTTGTCTTCTCTGCTTTCAAAAGAAAGTATGAGTGGCTCATACTCGTCTGGTAGGCTGCAAAGCAGACAGAGTATCTTTTCTTCATCATCTACACCAGCATTAATACTGTAAAGTTCTTCTGCAAGTGTCTCCATTCTGATAATGAGTTGTAGCATGTCATCATCTGGCTTTTTTCTCATGTTGAAGAACTTTTGTTTCAAATAAAGCTTGCTTGATACTGACTTTGCTCTAAAGATCTTCTCTAAGGATTCCCATGCTGCTTTGGCAGTATTTGAGGCATGGATTTGTCCAATGAAGGAGTCTTGCACATTGATGCATATTGCATTGAAGGCCTTTCTCTCCTTCTCTTGAAACTTCTCCACATCTTCTGCTGTTCCTTTGGGCTCAACTTCCTTTCCTGTTACTATGTTCCAGAGCTTTCTTTCCTCAAGGTGATTCTGCATCTTGATTCTCCAAAGTCTGTAGTTCTTCCCATCAAACCTCTCCTTTACAGGGAAGATGTTGGTATTGCTTTGTTTGCTGGTAGAAGTCATCTTTAGAATAGATTAAGGCAATCGGGGCTCATAACCTGTTGCAATTTAAGAAGTGATTTGGATATAAGGAACTTATCAAGAAATAGTGATAATAGTTGAACTGTTGTTTATTCATAAAGAAGCTCAGTATTTATACCTTTGTAGAAGTAATACAGCTGCAACACTAAGTAGGGAGGGTTTCTCAATATTCAGGAGCATTCTGTAACAGTTTCAGGGTTAGTACGTAATGTTTGGTAATAGTGCTAATTTGATCCTGACTATAGGGGAATAATCATAAGATCATATATCTGGAGAAAGTGGCGAAGTTAAGGCAGTAAATGAGTCCTACAGTGACTAAGACTAGCCTAGAATTGTTAAGTAAATTTTTAGCTGCTGAATGATACCAAATAGTCCAATATTTCAACAGTATCCTCAGTACTTTTTTCTATGGGTGTTATATTGTCACATATTGGGATGTTGCCATGCTCTTGCAGGGTACTGTAGTTAGGAGAAATAGGCTCACAGTTCATCAGTGAGCCTTCTTCTTCAGAGCCATCACTCTGCAAGCCATATTCAGAAGGCTGAGGTGAGCCTAAAGATGTCACAAACACACCTGACTCAGTTTGCACAAGGTGACAAGTATGGCTTAGTGCTGTGATAGAAGTATCAAGCGGCTGGCAAGATATCATCTGTACAGTAGTGACCAATGAATGGTCAAATATGACTTGCAGGGCAAACACTGTCTGTGATCCTTGTAATGCTTCCAATGGTGTCTACATGCTTCATGGCTGAGAGGCTAGTTACAATAGCCACATGGTCTTTCTCTCATTTCTACAACATTGAATCAAAGTAGTCTTGTCCATGAAGCAAACAATCTGACACTCAACAATATAGCACTATTATACTACTTTTTGTCAATACTCATGTGAGTTTAAGACAGTCTTGTACTTAAGACACTGCACCCATATGAATGTAAGATTCAATGATGACCTGCCCTGTGAAAAGTAATTTGGTCCTGCAGGAGGATCCAATCTGGATCAGCCATCACAATTCTACAGGACACCACTAAAATACCAGCAGTTTGGAATTAATGACCATTTACACAATCTGATGACAGGACCACAACAGTATTTGGCTAATTTTTCAGCCAAATAAAATGAAAAACATAACAATGATTGCACAGTATTTGTCAAGGGTGGCATTGCATTGTTGTGGTTTTAGTGTGCTCTACAGCTATATGAGTGGATCTAACTGGCCCATACATCACCTCATATGGCAAAAGACTTGATAGTGTTTTGATGGCCCCATGGCAAGTCACTGATGGACTGATTATGACAGTATGGCAGCCTACATACAGTTCTGTATAAAGCTACAGTGCCAATTTACTAAATAGTATTTTCTTTTTTCACCTCACCTTGCACAATTCATATATTCCACTGTAGATCACTTTACTTTATTTGCTTACGCACTATTACCATGGGTATTCTGCAAATAGTTTGAATCAAAATATACAGTGGCCTCCTGCTTACAAACCTCTACAAATGTGCACACCTGCTGCAATTGACATATTTCTATCACCCCAACTTTACGGCTTTTTAGTGTAATACTTGTAAAGTTGCCATATGCCTTGTATTGCAGGTAATATATATATCTTGCAAATGTTTGCATGGTTGCAGCCACTCCTGCCATAAATACCTCCTGAATATCTGCAAAGAACTTTTAGATATTTAGCCAGTATACTACTTCTCCCTGCTGGATTTTAGTCCCATTATAAGTGCACTATGGCTCTTGTTTGTGTAAATCCTGTATTGAGTGGTGTAGAAGTTGGCTTGTGGCCAAGAGAAATCTGGCACACCTTGGTAGAGTTATCCAAATAAAAATTAGTTGCTTGTTGCACCCAGCCCAACTTTGCACTACTTTACTGATTACCCATGTATTGGGGCTGCTTAGCATCTTAAGGCCATAGCCATAGATGTCTCCATGTGCACATTTGTCCTTAGTATTTTCCTACTCTTCCTGGCTGTCCGCAATGTACCAACTCATCACATTGATGAGGGACTTGAAGGTGGTATTCTTGATGAGATTGGGATGTGGTAGTTTCTGAAACTTTTCTTGCCTTCCTGCCTCTGCACACATCTGCTCCATAGAAAACTCCCAAAAGGTAAAACAAGGTGCAGTATTCTCAACACATCAAGCAAGATAGAGTTTATTGCTCCAATAGATACCCTCCATCCTAAGTATCTTTGCTTTCCAATCAACTCAATATTCCAGCCAATGGCTTTTAGCCTCTAAGCTTTGCTGCAATTGCATGCTGACTTCTGTACATTTTCACCACAGAAAGATGATGTTCTTAGTGTTGGTGTTTGGATTAAAATAGTGTGTGCAAGTTATGAAGTATATCCTCTGGATCTCACACAATTGACAGCAATACCATCCATTGTGCCCAGAAAAGCCAGCCATCTTGCTGATGGCTGGGGTATCTTCAATGCAGATAATAATATACACTTTGACATATTGGCCATTAACTGTTATCCTACTGGAAAGTATACAAAACTCATCCAGTAATGGATACAGGTAGCTATCTAGGTTAGAAGGTGATTGAGGCCCAGATACCAGTGAGACTACCATAAATTTCTGCTCTGATACTGTAAGATAGGTGGCCAATTCAGATTGATGAGAATCAGTGGCCAGCAGGATTTGCTTGTAGAGTACTTGTTTAATGAGAATCCATCAAGTGTCAATGCAAATACATTATTGCACATGTTGTAAAAGTCTGTTATTCCATATAAACATTCACCTAACTTAATCACTTAGATCATTACCTTTGAATCCTTTTGAATACTGACCAAACTCCTTGTTGGGATTTACTTGGAATATTTTCACCAAAATATCAGGTACACAGAACATGATAATTCTCAAAGTTGTCCAACCAGCCCCCAACCTTGCACACATGTTCTTGAGACCTTCCTGTTGCAATTTAAGAAGTGATTTGGATATAAGGAACTTATCATGAAATAGTGATAATAGCTTAACTGTTGTTTATTAATAAAGAAGCTCAGTACTTATACCTTTGTAGAAGTAATAGAGCTGTAACACCAAGTAAGAAGGGTTTTTCAATATTCAGGCACATTCTGTAACAGCTTCAGGGTCAGCACAATACGCTTAGTAATAGTGATAAATTGATCCTGACTATAGGGGAATAATCATAAGATCACAGATCTGAAGAAAGTGACAAAGTTAGAGCTGTAAATTAGTCCCATAGTGACCAAGACTAGTCCAAATTGTTAAGTTAATTTTGAGCTGAAGAATGATACAAAATAGTCCAATATTTCAACACTTCCTTAACCTATTTTATATGTTTGCTATGCCAAGATCAAGTAAAAGTATAAATACTACTTTTACATTCAATAAATCATTAAGTGAAAACCACACAATCTACTTGCCCTTGCAATCACTTCCAATATCTCCAAGATTCTTACAACAAGTAATGAGCCCCACACTGTCACTCTCTGCAATGTCCACCACTGCTATTACTGCAATTCTTTCCTTTGCTGAAAAGATGGATAGATTTCACTACCAAGTGTGGAAGGTGGAGATGGAAATGCTGCCACAAGAAAGAGGCCTTTGGGATATTGTCATGGGAGAAGAATGACCTCCTAAAAACATAGGAGAGGAAGCCTCAAAGTATCAGACAAAAGGACAAAGTGCCATTAACTGTTTTATTGTCTGAATGTTAAATAAAAATTGCTACCTCAATGCTGAAGAGCAAAAACAGCAAAGAATGCCTGGAAGGCATTAGAAGACACCTACCAGTTATGTCAGCAGCTAAGACAATATATCCTGGGCAAGATATCTGTATTATAAAGATGCTACTAGGCAAAGAAGTCAGAATCTAATTAACAAATTTACCCTGCTGGTGGATGAGATGGAATCCATAGGCGCACCAACTACTGATTAGGATGTGATAGTTACCATCCTGAATTGCCTGACAGACAATTTTGGGGCCTTATATCTGCCCTGGAGTCCAGAACTGAGGATTTGACCTTAAATTATGATTAAGGAAGGCTCTTGGATGAAGAATTAAGAAAATCAAGTGCTAATAAGAAGGAAGAAGAAATTGCTTTAATAAGCAATGATGACTAGCAAAGGAGGTACCCAAGACCCTACAAAGGCAACAGCAACCTGTTCTGCAACAACTGCAAAAGGAAAGGACACATGTCAGACCCGTGTCTTAAAAAGAGAGAAATCAGCAAAAGAAGTGTGAATATGGAAATGCTGCCACAACTGAAGATGGACTATTCATATCTGCACTAAATGTGACCACAAACAAGGATTTTTAGATGTGATATATAGACTCTTGAGCAACACTTTACACACCAAAAAGAACTTTTTGCTCACTATCAAGAAATTCTAATTAAGAAGGTTTTCATGGGTGACAATCAAACACTTGATGCAGTGGGAGAAGAAGCTATCTAAGTAAGACTTAGAAGCAGTGAAGCAAGCCATATACTGACCCTTAAAGAAGGACATTATGTACCAGATATAGCCAAAAACCTACCAACTGTAAGCAAGGCCACTGCAGAAGGACTCAGTTTCAGCTTTGACAATTCTGGATGCAGGATCACTGATCAAAAGGTGCCCATATAGCTTTAGGTAACAGAGATCAGAATCTGTATAGGCTGACTTATATTCCATCAAATCTGTAAGCTAATGTAAATAACTTGAAATAAGAAGCACCAATGCTCTGACACTGGAGATTTGGACACATCCATTTTGATTATTTGCGCAAAATGTTCAAAGATCAGTTAATTTCTACCTAAATATAGGTTCTTATTGATCAAATGGATGTAACAGCGGCATTTTTGAATGGAGAACTAAGTGAGGATGTGTACATCAACAAGTCTGATGGATTTGCTGGCCAAGTTAACCCCTATATTGCCTGCCTGCTTCAAAAATCCCTTCATGGTCTGAAACAATCACTATCAGACTGGAATTACAGAATATATTCTTATTTGAAAACATTATGTTTCCAAAGAAGTACTGCTGGCTATGGCATCTACTATAAGCTGGATAGAGCAAATAAAGTTCTATTAGCCCTATATGTGAATGAATTCATTATAGCCACCAACAACCAAGATACCTTGGAAGAGACCAACTCCAACTTAAGTATGTTCAAGATATACGAAAGCAACAGCTAATCAAAGACTATGCACTAGTAGCTACCCCAATGGAGACAAACCTCAAGGTGGTCAAAACTCAACCAAATCAAGAGAGCTTGCTGCCATCCAAAAGCCCTGACTTTCCTTGGCAATCTGTGATTGGCTGTCTTATCCATAATATGCCTGGAACATGACCAGATATCTCTTATTCAGTTGGAGCTGGCAGCCAACCTAATCAGAACTATGGATCTTATTGTATTGGGGAATACTCTGATGCTGCTCAGGGGTGAAATAAAGTGGACAGAAGATCTACCACTGGATACACTGCTCTTTATTGTATAGGAATAATTTCACAGAATTCAAGACAGCAACCAACCATAGTACTTTCACCACAGAGGCAGAGTACATGTGTGCCTGTGAAGCTACAAAAATTTCAATGTGGAAACTGCTGCTGATTACTCCAAGATTTGGAAGTCTATTGGAGCTCTTGAAAATAGTATCTCAAGGTTGCTCTAAGTTGTCCATACCATCTGCAAGGTGTTATGCCATTGAAATGAAAGCTTCTACAACTTAAGTTGCCATGGATAGAGGATTAAGCCTTGTAGGGTCATAGTTTTGGTAATAGCAGAGAAGCTTAACAAGGGATATGCTTGAGTAGATTAGGTTAGATGGCCCACAGTACTTGGTATAGATTGACTTGAGTGTGTCAAAGAGAATTTGGTGGCAGTGATGAGGTTGGTAAGAAATGGCCATTGAGATGAGTATGCCAAATTAAAATTGGTACAAGATTTAGTAGATATGGTATGAATCAATTTAGCAAGATCCGCTAAGTTTATCTAACTTGCCATGCATTATTATTAAGTCTCCATCAATTGCCAAATAGCCCATCATTATGCAGCCAAAATCATCCTTAAACAATGGCTTGATGATTTTACTGATGATTTACCCACAAGTCTATAAACAAATAGGAAATCTGCAACTGATGTGCACTGTTTGTGCCAATGCAATCCAAGATATGACATGCATAATATATGGAAAATTTATCATTCTCATGAGCTCTTATACATACTTAATATAAGACTAGGCTGATGCCCATATACTACTGTATGAGTCTTCAAATCCCTCACTATGGTCACTATGCCAAGTCTCAACTCATCTTTAGTATAACCCAGACAAAACCCATCCCACCACTAACATGTGTGGTCCAGTCTGGAAAAGTTGATGTTGGATCCATTTGAGTTCTTTCCAGATGATTTCAGTATGGCCCAAGTGCCTGTGATATGCCTTCATACTGATATTTGGGCACTACCCATTAATCTAGCAGAACTGGATACCTCAGAGAGCTGACAGAGATGGAAAAGTTTGAGTAGAAAGCTTTGGCATGAGCTCTACATTTAGATGTCAGCCAATGTATGTAAGAAGATATTTAACAACACAAGCATTGAAATCAACAATGTGCTGGGAGTGAGGGGATGTGATGAGGAAGTCATGCAACAGCAATTCTGCATGCAATTTGCATAGTAAAGGCCAGACACATCTGTTTGGATCTCAGCCTGGGTACCAGAGAAACTTTGAATGAGTTTTTAACTCAAATGAATTATGTACTATATGATATATTAGTAGAGCCAAGTAGCTTCTAAGAGCAATATGTACAGGACTCATCAAGGCAGCAGTTCCAAAGTAGTGGACAGAGGGTAAGTGAATACCTTGGGGAATCAGAGGGTGAGCTTCAAGAGAAAGAATGCAGACCACAAGCAACTGCCTTCTACAGATTTACTTGCAATATGTTCATCAAATTATCAGACACCCAAAACATGGAAACTCTCAGATTTGTCCAAGCAGCCCCAAACATTGCACATATACATATCAGGTACCTGCCTAAACCTATTTGATATGTATATTATGCCAAGAACAATCAGCAATATAAAAAATATTTTTATTCAATAAATCAACAAGTGAGACCCCAAAATTCATATGTTCTCCCAATTACCTCCAGTATACCTAGAAATCTTACAACAAAATGATGCCAGCTGTGTGACAATTTCCCATTTGTACCAAACATATTGTAGATGCATCCCAGGACAATGTTGGCACAAAGGAGCAGTAACTCCGCAAAGCCTGCATTGATGATATTGGTGGGAGTATGCACCTTCTCAGGCCACAAAATTACATCATTTACTGTTAAGGCACTTTTGCTTTAAATAAAGCTTGCTTAAACCAACTTTGCTCTTAAGATCCTCTCTAAGAATTCCAATGCTGCTTTGGCAGTATTTGAAGCATGGGTTGGTTCAATGAAGGAATCTTGCACATTGATATATATGGCAAATTATGCCTTTCCATCCTTCTCTTGAAACTTCTCCACTTCTTCTGCTGTTCCTTTGGGCTCAACTTCTATTCCTGCTTCTATATTCCAAAGCTTTCTTTGCTTAAGGCGGAGCAGCATCTTGATTCTCCAATGTCTTTGGTACTTCTCATCTGACCTCTCCCTTACTTTGGGAAGATATTTGTACTGTTCTAGTTGCTTGTAGAAGTCATCTTTTGGATAGATTAAGGCAATTGGGGCTCATAATCTGTTGCAATTTAAGAAGTGATTTGGATATATGCAGCTTATCAAGAGATGCTGAAATATTTGAACTGTTGTTTATTCATAAAGATGCTCAGCACTTATACCTTTGTAGAAGTAGTACAACTGTAACACTTAGTAGGAGGGTTACTCAGCATTCAGGTGCATTCTGCAACAGTCTCAGGTTATTACATAATTTTTGGTAAAAGTGCTGATTTGATCTTGACTATAGGGGTATAATGATAGGATCATAGAACTGAAAATAGTGGGAAAGCTAGGGCTTTATGTTAGTCCAACAGTAACTAAGACTAGTCCATAATTGCTAAGTAAACTTACAGCTGCTGAATGATACCAAATAGTCCAATATCTCAAGAGTTGTCTCACTACTGATAGGCATTTTCTTGGGCTCTTGCAGAGTACTATTGTAGGGGAAGATAGGCTCACAATCTATCAGTAAGCCTTCTTCAGAGCGATCACTCTGTAAGCCATATTTCAAAGGCTGAGGTGAGCCTTAATGCATAACAAAGTCACCTGAAACAGTTTACATGAGGTGACAAGTACAGCTAGGTGTCATTGTGAGAGTGTCAAGTGGCTGGCAAGATATTGATGGTACAGTGCTGAATGATGAATGCTGAAGTAATAATTATTTGGCAAAATACTGGCTGTATTCTTTGTAATACCTGCTATTCTGTCTGCATGCTTCATGGCTGAGAGTCTTTTGCTACAAATGCCACAAGGTTATTTTTATTCTAATGATGTTGAATAAAAGAAGACTTGTCCATGGGGCAAACAGCTTAACACCCAAAAATGTAATGCTGTTATATCACTTTTTTGTCAATACTAATGCAATTTTAAGACAATTGTGTGCTTGAGATGTTGCACCTATGTGAATGCACAATTCAATGATGACCCACTGCGGTAACATTATAAATAAAGCTGTGGCACAACATACCTACATATTGACAACGCTATTTCCCATTTGGTTCAACTCACTTCCATATGTACGCTACCAAAAAATAAAACAAATATGTCTAGCTCCTGGCCAAGCCCAATTGCAAGCATCAGCAGATATTTGGTTAGATAACAGCTTACTCTGACATCCAGTGCAACAAGCAGGGCTATTTCCAAAAAAAGCCACACTGACAGTGTGCCCACTGATAGTAAAAATGAAGAATTGTCAAGCTCTCAGTTAAGTAGGCAAGTGTGAATCTTGGTGGAGCCACAAGCTGACCATAATTCTTAAACAGAAGAGAATGTAGCAAATGTAGCTACGTGTGGAAGGCCAACAAATAACCACCATTATATCACTACTACCAGTATTAGCAAGTATGTTATCAGCTCTTATCAGAACATTAATAAGGCAATAAGGTGCAGTGGCTGATTGAATAGATGTATTGACCCCAAGAAATCAGGAAATAGTCCAGTGCCAGGATAAGCAGATAATCTGTGTAGAGCAATCAACATCCCAGGTAGAGAATGCCACATCTAGGCAGCAAAGATGGCACTCAAGTAGCTCAATTTCACAGTCAGGAATTGCGCCATTTCCCAATGCAATTGCAAGCAACACTGTACAGATTTTGAAGAGCAATATTAATGCCCAAACTTGAAACCCACAGAAAAACCAATAACACCATATAAGGGAGTGACTGTGGTGTTTATACCCAGGCCTAAAAATCAAAAGACATTGATGATCCATGAAGCCATTTACTGCAGTAATCAAGGATGGGCTAATATTTAAGAGGCCATTAAAAGAGCAACAGCACTGTACCTAAACACCAGCAGCATCCTCATGAGCTTGTCACAAGCAGGGATTGAAACTCAAAAAAAGTGGCAAAAAAACATCTGGTACCCAGAGGATTACCAATAAGGGACAAGTAGGCAGAGACAGATGCATCAGTGTAGTAGTCAGCAAGGACAACACTTGGCTCAATAGAAGAAGCACTCAGCCAATGTAGCAGTGAGGGTCCTGGAAGTGACAGTAACTTGCAGCTTTCTGCATAGCCTGTTACATGCAGGGTTGGAAGCTCCAAATAAGCAGCAAAAAACATCTGTCTGCCTGCAGAATGCCAGCAAGGGACAAGCTGGCAGAGAATGATGCATCAGTGTTGCATTTGACAAGGAGAAAGCAGAGTTCAATACAAGAAGCACTCAGCCATAGTAGTAGTGAAGGACTTAAAGTGGTAAAAGCCCACAGCTTTCTCAGGAGCCTGTCAACACCAGAGCTGAAAGCTCCAAATAAGCAGCAAAGAAACATCAGGTTACTGGGAGTGTGCCAGCAAGGGACAAGCTGGCAAAAGGAGATACATCAGTGCAGCATTCATCAAAAAGAAAACATAGAACAATACAAGCAGCAGCCAGGTGAAGTAGTTGTGAAAGATTTGGCAGTGATAAAGGTAAATGTGAAGAGAAAAAAGTCTACCCAGCCAGTCACAGGGAAGAGTCAGAAAAAAGCTGCAGCCCTCATTGAGTAGTGTTGTCAGCCCAGAGCGGGCTGAATCCCATACTAACCAAGAAGAGTTACCAACAAGTAAACAGCTGCTTTCTGAAGTGTTTTAAGTGCACTCAGCTGAGCTACACTCCAGTGAGGTAAATGAGCTTGCAGAGAAAGACAATTTGTCTACCACTGCCTCCACATCTTCAATTGTACACATAGGGGAGATCCTACTGTTAGACTCAGCAATAATAACAAGGACTCAAAATACTATCACAATAATTACAGGAATATTTTGGAAAATCAATAGGCACATGAAGGGGTTGCAGCACTTCTTCAGAAGCAGTACACAAGACAATGCACTTGAATATTGCAAGTATTTATTGCAAAGAATGGGAGGTGAGGTGCTTGACCTTACAGTGCCAGCTGAAAACCAGAGCATATGGGGATCCTTATCAGACAGAAATAGATATATTAAGTAGGATCTTATTGGGTGATGATGATGCAATCAAATGAGTCATCAGCCACAGCCTACATTAGGAAAATACAATTAGTCAGCAATTGATCTGGCAAAATGTATATAAGGAGCTGCTGGAACCTCAATAAACAGAAGTTCAAGTTTTAGTGAATACAATACTAGCTAAACTCCCTATTCCTCTACAGCTCTTATACCAAGACTTGTAACATTGGTAGCAGCAATAACCAGAAACATCCCTCCTGAAGAAAGAAAAAGCCTCCTTCAAGATGTCCAAAAATCAAGAATGGAAGAATGCTATGCAACAAATCCTGGCCCAGCAGCAACAGTTACTCCAGATCCTTAGCCATCAGCAACAAGGAATGACTACCATGGCCCAAAGCCCACAAAACCCTGTCAAGAGCAACTTTAGTGTGAAGGTCAACTGGTACCATGGTTGATTCAATGAAAACCTGGGAGCTTGGCTCTTCCTGATTGAAGAAGCTTTCAAGGCTAAAGGAATTGCTCCAGAAAGCTAGTTACATTATGCAGCCTCTTACCTGGCAGATGCAGTTTTACAGTGGTACCACAACAAGATCAGGTCAGCCACCATGATGGGATGCTCCACAATCTCTATCTGGGATGAGATTGTGTTGGAAATTCAGGATGCCTCTGAGCCCCCACACCAACGGACACTACTAAGAAGAGAGTTGAAGACACTCAGACAGAAAGGAATGGTCCAAGAGTACACTTAGTAATATAGATGTCTACTTGGGCAAATTGAAAGAATGGACCCTCTGGTCCAAGTTGACTACTTTATTGATGGGTTTAAAGAAAGAATTTGTAAGGGAGTGAATTATTCAAGACCTCACACTATTGAAAAAGCCATCAAGATTGCCATTGACTATGACACAGCTATGCTTGGAGTTGGGAAGCCCACAATGACTAATCAGAGAGGCTACTATCACTATTAAAGAAGACAGTCAGAAGCAGTGCCAATGGAAATAGATGCTCTGCAGAAGAATCCTACCTAAGAAGAATGTAAGAAGAAATGACTTTGCTTCAATTGCCACCAGCAGGGACAAATTGCAAAGTACTGCCCTCAGAGAAGAAATGGGCACCAGCCATCAAGAACCTTTAACCATATTGAGGCCCTGGAGCATAGTAACATGGAGGATGAGCTTGAAGAAGACTCAGAACTTACCTTCCATATGACAGAAGAATACCTATCCCAGATGACCTCAAACTCAGGAAAGGTATTATACTTGAATGGAGTAATCAATGGAGTACCTGCCAAGATCATAATTGACTCAGGAGCATTGCATGGGTACATGTTAGAGCAATTTGCTTTGAAAGCTGGAATCAACTTGGAACCCACCAAATCAAACTTCAGTCTCAACAGCTGATGGGAACTCTCACATAATCAACCATATTACTCAGCCACTAAGGATGAAGATCAATGACTATGAAGAAGATCTACAGGCCTATATATTTGGGAACTGCAAGTTTGACCTTGTACTTGGGAAAACCTAGCCATTTTGTTGTAATACATTGATCAACTGGAGAACACATGCTACTCAGATTCAGAAGGACAACAAGACCTATGAGCTATTACCTTCCAAACTGGATTTACTTGGTCAATTCCAGTGAGCATAAAACAAGTGAACTTAGCAAGACACAGTTCTGTAGAGCACTAAGAAAAGGCACCCAGATGTTCCTGATGGCAGTATTAGAGGAGGATTCCTCTACTCCAGTACCCCACAAGGTCCAGACACTTTTTTGGGAATATTCAGAGGTATTTCCAGATGAGCTTGTAAGCCTACCACCAGTCAGAGATGTGGATCCTGCCACTGAAACAGGAGATAGACCTCCAGTGAGTAAGGCACCTCACAGAATAAGTCTATTGGAGTTGGAAGAGATGAAGAGACAAGTAGATCAGTTACTGGAGCAAGGATATATCAGACCCAGCAAGTCACCTTGGGGAGCACCAGTACTTTGTGAGGAAGAAGGATGGAGCACTTAAGATGTGCATTGACTACAGAGCCCTCAACTCAGTTACCGTGAAGAATAAGTACCCCATACCTTGGATCAATGAGCTTTTGGACTAACTCAATGGAGCCACTATTTTCAGCAAGATTGACCTCATGTCATGATACAACCAGATTAGGGTGAAGCCAGAAGACATCCCTAAGACAGCATTCAGGACCAGATATGGACATTACAAGTACTTAGTCATGAGCTCTTGCCTCACCAATGAGCCTGCAACATTCATGACCCAGATGCAGATTGTCTTCCAAGAGTACTTAGACAAGCTTGTGATAATCTACCTAGATCATATGTTGATATACAGTAAGACAGAAGAGGATCACTTGGTGCACATTGAAAAGGTCTTGAAGTAGCTAGGAGAGAATAAGCTTTATGACAAGCTATCCAAGTGTGAATTCTTCAAGGAACATGTTGAATATCTTTGACAAATAGTGACTAGCACAGGAGTAGCCTTACCCCCTAAGAAGGTTGAAGTTATCAAGAATCTGATGCAGCCCCATAGCATATCAGAGCTTGGATCATTCCTTGGAGTGGTTTTCTATTATTGGGGATTTGTCAAGTCCTTTACAGGTATTGCAGCCCCTTTAACTGATATCCTCAAGAAAGACAATACCAACAAGTGGGACATAGCTTGTGAGATTGCCATCCAGTCACACAAGTATGAACTTGCTAAGCTACCAAACTTAAGAATTCCTGACTTCAGAAAAGAGCTTACTTTTTGCACAGATGCTTCAGATTATGCAATTGTTGGAGTGTTGAGCCAAGAACACAAGAGAATGGACTACCCTGTTGCCTTTGAGTTCAAGAAGCTGAACTCAGCAGAACAAAACTATCCAGTGCATGAGAAGGAGATGCTTGCTTCAATACACTGTTTGAAGACATGGGGATGCTATATTGAAGGAGTCAAATGCACTGTGAAGACTGATCATGCCTCCCTCAAGTATATATTTACTCAAAAGGTACTCTCTAGAAGAATCACAAGATGGAGTGACTACATTCAGCAATTTGATTTGGAGATTGTCTACTGCCCTGGAAAAAATAACATGGCTGCTGACACCTTATCAAGATTAAAACAAGTTGCACAATTCAACTTGGTGCATGAATCAGATTGGCCTAGCCTATTACCAAAGTACTGGGAGGACCAAGCCATTCCTAATAAGGTGGATGAAGATATCAAGAAGATAATCCAGGATGAAGCCAGCAAATTGGTGGTACAGGATGAAACACTCTACCTAATTATTGATGGAAGCCCTATTACCTATTGCCCTTGAGTTGCTTGCCTGGATTTAATACATAAGCTACACAATGGATATGGACATCTTGGAACTGAAGGAGCCTATAGCCTTGTGAAAGCTAAAGCATGGTGGCCCAGAATGAAACAAGACATTGAGAAGCTAGTGAAAACATGCCCAAATTGCCAAATCAACCAAGGCCAACCACAGAGAGTTGCTGAACTCTTTCCCTTGGAGCCTGTAGGACCACTTGAAAGATGGGAAATTGACTTTGTTGGAAGACTGCCAATCACCAGGATATGCAGCCATTGGATCCTGGTAGCAATTAATCATGCCACCAAATGGCCAGTGGCTAAAGCAGTACTTGTAGCCAGTGACAAGAAGTTGCAAGTTTCATGTACCATGAGATCCTTATGAAGTTTGAATGACCAGTGGAGACTTTACCTAATAGAGGAGCAAACATTATGGCAAAGATATTGGAAGCTTACCTGGATATGCATCAAATCAAGCACTTGAAAACCGTGGCATATCACCCCAGAACTACTGGAGTCACTGAGCAGTTTAATGTATTCACTCCATCTTGTCATTCTTTTGGATAGTACCTTCTGAGTAAATATATACTTGAGTGAGGCTTGATCAGCCTTCATAGTGCACTTGACTCCTTCAATGTGGCATTTCCAGGTCTTCAAGCAGTGTATTATGGCTTACATCTCCTTCTCCTGCATTGGATGGTTTTGTTCTGCTTTGTCCAGCTTCTTGGATTCAAAAGCAAATGGGTTGTCCTTTCCCTCACATTCTTTGCTCAGTACTCCACCAATTGCATAATCTGAAGCATCTGTGTGCAGAGTAAACACTTTTCTCAAGTCCAGCATTCTTAAGCTTGGCAGCTTGACAAGTTCATTCTTGAGCATTTGAAAGGTAGTCTTACAGGCTATGTCCTACTTCAAAGTGTTCTCTTTCTTGAGGATATCAATTAAACTGGCTGCAATACCTGCAAAAGATTTTACAAGTCTCCAATAATAGGCAACCAATCCAAGGAATGATCAGAGCTCTGATATGCTATGGGGCTGCTCCAGATTCTTGATAATTTCAACCTTCTTGAGGTCTAAGGTCACTCCTGTGCCTTTCACTATGTGTCTCAGGTATTCAAGCTGTCCTTCAAGAATTTATACTTTGCTAGCTTGCCATATTGCTTGTTCTGTCTTAACTTCTTCAGGACTTTTCAATGATCACCAGGTTGTCCTCTTCTGCCTTTCTGTACATCAATATGTCATCTAGGTAGTTTACCACTAACTTGTCTAAGTACTCCTGGGAGATAGTTTGCTGTTGAAATATTAGAAAGATATATTGGAAGTGAAATGGAGAATCAGGAGATTTGCATGGGAGTCACTTGCTGATTGACCAAGTTGCAACATAGTATTTATACATTCTCAAAACTACGTATATGTAACTGTTTACTTGCTATTAAGGAAGTTTCAGGTGTTCATGTGCTAAATTTCAGCTTACTTGGACAAGTTTCAGATTTTCCTAAAATTCTATACATCACTTATTTCTAATTATTAGCAACTATCTTACAAACTAATTTCTAAGTTAATATTCTAAAATATGCCATTTAACCAAGTGCTGGTTCATAATATATTAAAAATTAGGTGGACTCCTAATTATCTCAATATTTGCATCAAGGTCATGAATGTTGCAGCGGCATTGGTGATGCCAAAACTCATGACTAACTACTTGTAATGTCTATAGCAGGTCATAGATGCTGTTTAAGGATGTTTTCTAGTTTCACCCCAATTTGGTTGTATCCTGGCATGAGATCAATCTTGCTGAATATGGTAGCTCCATTGAGTTGGTACAAAAGCTCATCAATCCATGGTATGGGGTACTTATTCTTCACAGTAACCATGCTAAGGGCTTTGTAGTCAATGCTCATCCTAGGTGTTCCATCCTTTTTTGTCACAAAAAGCACTGGTGCTCCCCAGGGTGACTTGCTGGGTCTGATATATTCTTGCTTCAATAACTGATCTATATGTCTCTTCATCTCTACTAACTCCAATGGACCCATTCTGTATGGTGTCTTACTCACTGGAGGGCTATCTTTTGTGTCAATGGCATGATCCACATATCTGACTGGTGGTAGGCTTACAAGCTCATCTGGAAATATGTCTAAGTATTCCTTCAAGAGAGTCTGGACCTACTGGGGTGCTGGAGTAGAGGAATTCTCCTGTAATACCACCATGTGGAACATCTGGGTACCTTTTCTAAGTGCTCTACAGAACTGTGCCTTGCTAAGTACACTTGTTTCATGTATACTGGAATTGGCCAAGTTGAAATCCAGCCAGGCAGGTAAGAGCTCATAGTCTAGTAGTCTTTTTGGATATGGGTGGCATGGGCTCTCCAGTTGATTGATGGATTACAACAGGATGGCCATGTTTTCCCAAGTACAAGTTCAAACTTGCAGTTCTCAAACCTAAAGGCCTGTAGGTCTTCTTCATAGTCTTTGATCTTCATTCTTACAGGCTGAGTAATACAGCTGATTATGTGAGAGTTCCCATCAGCTGTTGAGACTGAAGTTAATTTGGTGGGTTCAAATGTGATTTCAGCTTACAAGGCAAATTGCTTTGACATGTACTCATGTGATGCTCCTAAATCAAACATAATCTTAGCAGGTACTCCATTGATTACTACATTCATGTATATTAGCTTTCCTGTGTTTGAGGTCATTTGAGATAAGTATTCTTTGGCCATATGGAGGGTGGGTTCTGAGTCTTCTTCAAGGTCATCCTCCATGCTACTATGCTCAAGGGCTTCACTTTGGTTGAAGGTTCATGTTGACTGGTGTCTATTTCTTCTCCAAGGGCAATACTTTGCAATATGTCTCTGCTGGTGGCAGCTAAAGCAAAGTCCTTTCTTCTTACATTCTTCTGAGGTGGGATTCTTCTGCATAGCATCTATTTCCATTGGCACTGCTTTTGATTGTCTTCTATCATAATGATTATAGCCTCTCTGGTTAGTCAATGTAGGCTTCCCAAATCCAAATATAAGTGAGTCATAGTCAATGGCAATCTTGATGGCTTCTTCAATAGTCTGAGGTCTTTGATAAATCACTTTCTTACAGGTTCTTGCTTTCAGCTCATCAATAAAGTATTAGACTTGTTCCATTGGATAGTGCCACATAGTGCCAGATTGATCTGGCACTATCTGGCACTATAATTTCTACCATAAAGCCAGTGGTAGAATATAGTTACTGGTAATTTTACTCATCCTTACTTATGTTGCTCCAAGCAGTGCTTTGGTAACCAAAATGGTAAGTATCAGTGTAGTTTATAGTGTGATATGCATTTTTTTCTATTTATATCTAAGAAACATATCCTAATACCGGATTTTACCTACCATAATAGTGGTATCCAATTGCGCATGTGATGCAAACATTACAAGTGGGCACAATCATTTGTGCCAACATCATTGCGTCAGATTGTGCCATAGTGTGCAAGATTGTCCCACATGGTGCAAAATTGTCCAAGAGCAATCCTGCCTACTGGTAGCTACAATATTGCACCCAATTGTTCTTAGAGACTGTGGACTGTGCCATGTGCCCTGGGATGGTACAATGGAACAAGTCTATTAAGCTTGATCCAGGGAGTCCTTTCTTTCAACTTTTCTATGTAGTGATCTATACTCATATATGTTTTCTTGAACCATTCCTTTCTGTCTGAGTGCCTTCAACTTCTTTCTTGGTGGTGTCTGCTGGTGTTGGGGTTTAAAATCATCCTGAATTTCTGACATGAACTCATTCCAGGTGGAGATTGCAGAGCATCCCCTTGTGGTTTCTGACCTGGTCTTGTTGTAGTACCACTGTTAAGATGCATCTGGTTAGTGGGTAGCTGCATAATGCAACTTGCTTTCTGGAGCAATTCCTTTAGCCTTAAAAGCTTCTTCATTCTGGAAGAGCCAAGTTCCCAGATTTTCATTGACTCTGCCATGGTAATGGTTGACCTTCATACCGGAGTTGCTCTTGACAGGGTTTTGCTGGCTATGGGCCATGGCAGTTGTTCCTTATTGTTGCTGGCTAAGGATTTGAAGTAACTGTTGCTATTGGGCCAGGATTTGCTATATAGCATTCTTCCATTATGGATTTTCTGACATCTTCAGGGAGGCTTTTTCTCTCCACAGGAGGAAGGTTTCTGGTTATTGCTACTGCCAATGTTACAGGTCTTAATATAAGAGATGTAGAGGAGTAGGGAGTTTAGCTAGTGTTGTATTCACTAAAACTTAAACTGATCTTTACTGAGGTTCCAGCCACTCCTTGTATATATTTTTCCAGATCAATTGCTGATTAAATGTATTTCCTGTTGTAGGAGTTGTAGAAATATTGGTAGTGATTTGGAGAATAAGTAGATTATGTGGTACTCACTTAATGATTTATTGTATGTAAAGGTAATACTTATTCTTTTACATGGTCTTTCCATAACAAACACATGGAATAGGCTAAGGATGGACCCAACAGCATGTGTGCAAAGTTTAGGACTGTTTGGACAACTCTGAGAATTTTCATGTTTGGGGTACCTGGTATATTAGTGATAGTTACTAAGTAAATACCAACAAGGAATTTGGTCAGTATTCCCTAGGATTTGATGGTAATGATCTAAGTGACTAAGTCAGGTGAATATTTAGGCAGAATTACAAATGTTTACAACACTCCTACCCAGCTAAATGCTCATACTGACTAGTCCTAATTTTAACCCAGGATGTTCAAACTTTTCTCCAGCTAAAGGGTTGGTAAACATGTCTTCATCTGAAGGGCAGTAAACTAAGCTAATTAAGTTATTCTCTATAGCTTCACATATGAAATGATGTCCAATATCTATGTGCCTAATTCTAGCATGAAAAGTTGGATTTCTTCCTATTTGTATATATCATTGATTATCTTGATATAAAGTAATAGGCATTTTTTGACATAAGCCTATATCTGTAAAAGGCTTTCTTTACCACATTGCTTCTTTTGAAGCTTCACAGGCTGCCATATATTCTACCTCTGTGGTGGAAATTGCTATGGTTGCTTGCTATCTTGAAATCCTTGAATATGCTTGTTGACATTGAAGAAAGGTATATCCTATGGTAGATCTTCTGTCTTCTAAATTTTGCCGCAATCAGCATCAGAGTATCCCCCATAATCTTGTCCTGAATTGTTATTAGTGTATCTTGAGCAGATATCAGCAGTTCCTTTCAAATATCTAAAAATCTGCTTAACTGCAGCAATATGATCAGATCCATAGTCCTGGTTATACTGGCTGATAACTCCCACTGAATATGGAATATGAGGATGTGTTCCAAGCCTGATATACATCAAACTGCTGACCATAAATTGATACAGAAAGTCAGGGCTTTCAGATGGCACCAAGCTCTCTGATTTGGTTGAGCTTTGACCAAGTCAAGCTTTGTCTCCATTGAGGTAGCTGCCGGTTTACAGTATTTCATTTGTTACTTGTTTAGTATATCCTGAAGATGGTTGAATTGTCTTAGGGTGATAGTCTGGGTACTTCAGTCTATGGAGAACTTTATCCCTAAGTAGTAACAGAGTTCTCCTATATCACACATCTTGAACTCTTTAGATAGGCTGGATTTAGTCTCTTCCAATGCTGCTAGGTTATTGGCAGCTATTGTTGTAAGAGTCTTGGAGATATTGGAAGTGATTAGGAGGACAAGAGGATTATATGGTTTTCACTTAATGGTTTATTGAATGTAAAAGTAGTATTTATACTTTTACATGGTCTTGGCATTACAAACAAGCAGAATAGGTTAAGGAAGATCTTGAGAACATGTGTGCAAGGTTTGGGGCTATTTAGACAACTTTGAGAATTTTCATGTTCTGGGTACCTGGTATTTTTGTGAAAATATTCCAATTAAATCCCAACAAGAAATTTGGTCAGTGTTCTCCAGGATTTGAAGGTGATGATATAAGTGACTTAGGTGAATATTTATGTAGAATTACAAACTTTTACAACAGCTATAATAAGATCTTCCATATATAAAGCTAATAGAGCTGGACTTGCTCTATGTGGCTTATAGTATACACTATAGTCAGCATCACTCCTTTTCAAACTCAAAGATTCCAAATAAGAATCTATCTTGCATTTCCAGGCTCTTGACAATTTTTTGAGACTATATAGATATTTTTTAAGCTGCCAACCAAATGGCAGCTATCTTGGTCAACAAATTCATCAGGCTGGTCCATATAGATGTCCTCATTAAGTTCTCCATTCAAAAATGCAGCTTTTACATCCATTTGATGTATAAAAAACTTATATTTGGCTGCAGTAGCCAAGACCAATCTCATGGAATTGCACTTGGCTACCAGTGCAAAGGTCTCGGTATAGTCAAGTCCTTTTGTTTGCAAGTATCCATTGACCACAAGTCTTGTGTTGTATCTTTCATTTGTACCATCAGCTTTGTGTTTTGTCTTAATAACCCATCTGCATCCAATTGATATCAGGTTGATTGGTAATTTGACTAAGTCCCAAGTTTGATTTTCCATCAGTGCCTGATATTCCTCAGTCATTGCTGATCTCCAAAACTTTGTCTGAGGGCTATTTAGGGTCTCTTTAACTGTCTGGGGCTCATCAATATAGACTGAAAAGGCATAGGCTAAATTTGTACCCTTATTGATATAGTGATTTGGGCTATTTCTTGTCCAGTTGGGTCTCAGTGCATTTAATACTGGAATGCTCACATCTGGAATACTTCTTGGCACCATTTCATGCTGAATCACAGATGTAGAGTCCTCTGGAGTGAAAAAACTCTCATTGTTTTGCTCTGATTCAATCCGGTCAATTGGTGGACTTGAGTTCAGATTTGAGTAATCATCTGATGTCATTTTTTGTGAAAATTTTGAATTCTCATTAAACAGCACCTCTCTGGACTAGATTAGCTTTGTTGATTTGGCATTGTAGAGTCTGTATGCTTTACTCTCATTACAGTGCCCCAAAAATATGCATTTTACACTTTTTGGCTCAAATTTTGACTGATTTCTGGGCAGTTTCTTGGCATATGCTGTACACCTAAATATTCTTAGATGTTCTGCACTTGGCCTGTATCTATACCATGATTCAAATGGAGTAGAATCACAAATTATTCTGTTGTAGCTCCTATTTTTAAAGTATACAGCTGTGGCAACTGATTCTGCCCAAAAATCATAGGATAATTTTTGATCATGGATCATTGATCTTTCCATATCAGTGATCAATCTGTTTGCACATTCTGCTACTTCATTTTGCTGTGGGGAGTATGGTATAGTAGTCTCTTGCTTTATCCCATGAATTTTGCAGAAGTGGATGAAGAGTTTTGAGGTATGTTCTCCGTCATTATCACAGCATATGTTCTTGATTTTTTCACCAGTTTCTCTCTCCACCATTGCCTTAAGCTCCCTGAACTTAGACAGAGCTTCTTCCTTTTTCTCCAAGAAGTAGACCCATGTATATTCTGTATAATCATCAGTAAAGGTGATAAATACTTCACCACACCTGAGGAAAAGTTTTACATAGGTCCACACAGATATGAGTGAATTAGATCTAATTTTTTCTTAGTTTTGATTAACCCAGAGCTCTTGAACTGTTTTATGGCTTGTTTCCCATATATACAGGCTTCATAGTGCTCCAAATTAGCTGGGGGATCAGTATTTACTACAGAAATTAGCTGATCTTTGGTCATTTGGTGTAAGTAATCAAATTGATGTGTTCAAATCTCCTGTGCCAAAGCATTGGTGTGTCTTCATTTAAGGTACTTATATTGGCTTCCATATATGATGGAATATAAGGCAGCTTGTAAAGATTTTGATCTCTGACACCCAAAGCAGTATGGGCACCATTTTGATCAGTGATCCTGCATCCAGAATTGTCAAAGCTGAAGTTGAGTCCTTCTGCAGTGGTCTTGCTTACAGAAAGTGGATTCTTGGCTATTTCTGGTACATAGAGTACTTCTGAAAAGGTCAGTGTATGGCTTCCTTCACTGTTTCTAAGGTCTTCTTAGATATTTCCTTCTCCCACTGCATCAAGTGTTGTACTGTAACCCATGAAAACCTTTTTGATTAGAATTTCTCGATATTTGGTAAAAAGTTCTTTTTGGTGTGTAAAGTGCTGAGATGCTTTAGTGCCAATGTACCACATCTGAGAATTCTTGCTTGTGGTCACATTTAGAGCAGATATGAATAGTCCATCTCTGGTTGTTGCAGTGTTTCCATATTCAAGCTTCTTTTGCAGATTATTTCCCTTTTTGAGACATGGGTCTGATATATGTCCTTTCCTTTTGCAGTAGTTGCAAAACAGGTGGGTATTGCCTTTCAAAGGTCTTTGGTATCTTCTTTGTTAGTTATGATTGCTTATTAAAGCATTTCTTCTTCCTTCTTATTTGCGCTTGATTTTCTTAATTCTTCATCCAGGAGCCTTCCATATATGTAATTTAAGGTCAAATCATCAGTTCTGAACTCTAGGGCTGATATAAGGCCCTGAAACATGTCTGTCAGGCTATTCAGGATGGTAACTATTACATCCTCATCAGTAGTTGGTATGTCCACAGATTCCATCTCATCCACCGGCAGGGTAATTCAATTTGTTAGATTTCTCATTTCTTCTCCTGGCAGCATCTTTGTAGAAGAGAGTTTTCTTCTAAGATACATTTTCTTAGCAGCTGAGCATGACTGGTAGGTGTCTTCTAATGCCTTCCAGGCATTCATTGCCATTTTTGCTCTGAAGCATTTAATTAACAATTTGTCTTTGACATTAAAGCAAATGTAGTTAAAGGCACTTTGTTCTTTCTTCTGGTACTTTAAGGCTTCCACTCCCATATTTTTAGGAGGGCATTCTTCTCCCATGACAATATCCCAAAGGCCTCTTTCTTGTTGCAGCATCTTCATCTTCACCTGCCACACATGGTAGTTAAATCCATCCAACTTTTCAGCAGATGGAAGAATTTCAGTATTAGCAGTAGTAGCCATTGTGGAAAGCAACATCTTGGGGCTCATAACCTTCTGTAAGAGTCTTGGAGATATTGGGAGTGATTGGGAGAACAAGTAGATTATGTGGTTTTCACTTGATGATTTTTTGAATGTAAAAGTAATATTGAGGCTTTTATATGGTCTTGGCATAAGAGACACATAGCATAGGTCAAGAAAGGTCTCAAGAACATGTGTGCAATGCTTGGGGCTGTTTGGACCACTTTGAGAATTCTCATGTTCTGGATACCTGGTATTTTGGTGAAAGTATTCTAAGTGACTAAGGTGAGTATTTAGGTGGAATTATGAATTTTTACAACATTTCCTACTGTGGGTTGTGGCTGATAACTCATTTCATTGCAGCATCATCACCCAATTAGATCTTTCTCCATATAACTACTTCTATATGATAAGGATCTTCTGCTTCATCTGCTGCCTAATACTACTGATTTGATACATATCACTAATATACTGATAGGCTAAGCCCAAAAGTAAATTATTTGACTAAAAGCTGATCTAACTTAAATATTCAGGCAGTAGATCATAACCTCCCCAGCTATTAGCAAGATAGCTGGCTTTTCTGGGTACAATTGATAGTAATGCTGTCAAATGTTTGAGATCCAGGGAATTACTCCATAATTCACACACATTATTATTAGAATACCTATGCCAGGAACATCAATTTCCCACTGAGAGATTATACAGAAGTCAGCATGCAATTGCAGTAAATTTGGCAAGCTATAAGCCATCAGCCAGAATATAGAATTGATCAGAAACCAGAGGTACTCAAGATAGAGGGTATCTGTTGGAGCAAAAGCTTTCCACTGACACCTATGCCTTTAGCATTAAGAAGATAAACAGCCTCAATGAGTGTGCAAATAGTTAGGCAATGCAAAATTGGGTTGGTTGCAACAAGCAACTAATTGTATTAGGACAAGTTTACCAATCCATGCCAGGTTTCTCTTGGTCACAAGCCAGTTTCTACATAACTCAATATGTAATTTGCACAAACTAGAGCCAGTGTGCCCCTACAATGGGGACTAGAATCCAGCAGGGAGAAGTAATATATAGGCTAAATATCAAGAAGTAGGTTGCAGATATTCAGGCGGTATTCATGGCAAAAGTTGCAGCAACCAAGCATATATTTCCAAGATGTATATGCTACCTTAAATACAAGGTAAATGGCAACTTAGCAAGTATCATACAAAGAAGCTGTAAAGCTAAGGTAATAGTAGTGTATCATTTGCAGTGGGTGTGCATGTATGTAGAGGTTAGTAAGCAGGAGGCCATACATTTTTTCATTCAAGCTATATGTGTAATACCCAAGGTGGTAGTAGGTAAGCAGATAAAGATAGGTATTCCATAATGGAATGTGTGAGTGGTGCAAGGGGAGGTAAAAAAAATTGTTTGGTAAATTAGTATGGTAGCATTATACAGAACTAGCTCAGGCCATTGTACTGCCAATATAATGCCAACAAAGGTTTGCAATGAGGCCATCAGAGCACCATCAAGTTTCTTGTAATGTAAGGCAGGTAGATGTATTTGTTGGTAAGGTCTGCTCAAATAAATGTTGAGCGCATTAAGACTGTTGGTTTGCCATGCAATTCTGGTTTGAAGACTGCTAAAGACCATCAAGGTTTTACTTTATTTGGCAGTAAAAGCAGCAAACCACTGTCAAAATCCTGTCATAGGATCATGTGGAGGGCCAATAATTCAAAGCTGCTGGCATTATGGCACACTCATTGTGGGATTCTGATGGGTGATTTGGGTTGGATCCACCTGTAGGACCAAGTTATTTTCATATGGTACCACTGGTACTTGATGGCACTATATCTAAATATTAGCCCTAAAGTAATACCTACATAAAGTACTTTATAGCCCAGAGAGATCAAGAAATAGTCCATAGACTAGATTAGTGGATAATACATGAAGTGCAATCAATTTCCCAGATAGAAAATGCAGTATCTAGGATGCAAAGAAGGAGCTCAGGTAGCTGAATGCTGCAGACCAGAGTTGAGTTGTTTCCCAAGGTAGCAGCAGAGGAACACCATACAGTTTTTGAAATACAACAACAGTGCTGAGATTTCTATCTTATTTAAGCTCCTGATATCTTAGTATGGAGCACCTATGCCATATAGATTATTGGACTAAGTACAAGGATTTGGAGTAACAGAAATCTTGACAGTCTCAAGTTGAACTATTGAATGCCACTGCCTTGTTTGCAACTACTATTACCAGAGACATGAGGTTTGAAATGGAAATTATTTTGGTTTAGGATTGGAGCAGCCAAATATGTGTTGAAGCTGACACAAAGGGTCTAGAGGCTTTATTGTACTTGCTGTCGTAGAGACAGGTAACAATGCTTAGATCGGAAGGCCAATGATAGCTTAGACATGGCGGAGTGAGGCATCAATTTACATGGTCACACCTCCGTACTTGATGACATTGATAGAACATGTGGATAATATCACTAACACCTGCTGATTGTAGAATCCATAGGCAAATGCGACTTCCAAAAGCATCTTGTACCTCCTAGTAATGAGCTTCAAGGTGTTGATACACCACCATATTTGCATGTCGTGCTGCATCCTTTATTTCGAGTTTGTGCGCTTTGGACTTTTCGCCACTTGTCATATATGTACACCATGCATTTCACTAACGTTATCAGTATCCGTTGCGATTTACATCAAGCGTACCTGACTTGGAAGTACATCTCACAAATACTACCATTGAATTTTCCCACTGCACAAGGTGTAAATTCTTGAGCGATGGATATCAATTCTTCAGTGCTCCTTCCTACCTCGGATGGGTAGTCATAACCACTGTGAACATATAGGTTGGAAGCAAGTTGATGTGCAAAAATGGATTTCACATTTGGTACGAGGTCGATTTGAAGGTTCGGCGATGAGTACAACTCGGAGTTTCCCTGGAAATAGGGCTCACAGCCAGTAGACATGTCAACTGACCACCTTTCCTACAACAGTTTTAGCAAATATAGATATTTGTCAATACTTTCTGAAGCAACTATGAAGCTTAATATATGACATCAGTGGTTGAGAGTATAGCGAGACGAGCAACCAAATATAGGGCATGAGTCAGCCTGGGCTTTCCATTTCCAGCATCAACTAGTTTCAATTGTAGCCTCAATGCCCTACAACATGGAGGCTTATCAATGCTTTTTCTATTTCACTGATACCAGGTAACCATCAGGATGTGTGGGGTACAATCAGCACATGTGGCGTCCAGATGCACCCCGCCAGCCAGATAGTAAAGGTTTTCAAGAATCAGGCAGCCGTTTTAAGAATACTGCAGAAACAAAATTCTGGGAGGGGCGTTCCGCATATAATGATCTCCGTATTAAAAACGAGAATTCGCAACCATTACAAGGTGCAAGTCAATATTTTCCAGAGACTATACCTCGTCATGGTCATCAGTCTTTTAACCGTACGATGTATATTTTGAGTCCTTTTTCAAGAAAACTTTACGAAACTCTATGTACAGTGAGGGTGAACAGATTGCACAGTGATCAACCTGAAAACTGAAACACTTTCGGTTGAGAAAACAAACATACACAATACTACTAGGAATCAGCACTAGAGCAACTCTACAGCCATCGATATTGATATTGAATCTTTCAACGTTTCTAACTCTGATACTCAATCCAATTTACAGATGAAATACCAGTAACATGTGCTAAATCTCATACATATACGCTCGGTGAGTATTGTATACGATTCGGCTACACAGTGAATATCACATTTTGGTTAGTAGTAAAACGAACCAGCGCCGATGGTTCGTGGTTCCTGTTTGATGATTTCACTTAGTGATGGAAGGAGAGGGCGCTCCTTCTTAGTCCGGTCACCTTCTTCCGCTCTTGAAATAGAGTTATCTCGATCAACCTTTGGCACAGGCGAGTCCATATTGAAAATAGGAGGTAATTGGAAATCTCCACAACCGGTCACATCAGCAGGTTTTGGAACAGACGCTGTAGCAGATTTTGGCGAGGAGGTTACGGGGGTCGGGACCAGGCATGCCTCTGGTGACGACGGCACATCAGTGAGTTTATCTTCCCCTTTACCGGAAAAAAACTGGTTACGAATTCGCCACGCCTGTCGTTTGTTTTGGAACCATATCTGCACTGTTCTTGGGCTCATGCCTAATTGCTTACCCAATTGTATCCGGAGCTCAGTGGAAGGGAAAAATGTTTGCTGGAATAGCTGGTTAAGCACTTTTAGCTGATTGGCGTTGGCTCTCTTTCGCTTGGGCTTAATGGGCGAACTGCCATTGCTCTCCTCGGCTCCAGTAGGAAATCTTGCTGGAAAGTACTGCTTGTCGTATGGGTGATAGCGCTGCAAATCGACATCCGACATGTGGCCATTTGGAAATAAAGCTGTCTTTTCTTGCACATAGGTAGGAACACTTGCTTTTCTATACATCGCAAAGCTAGGCTCAAACTCGCGGTCGTTTCGCTGCATTCCTGGCGTATAGCTTTGCGAGTGCCGCTGATGGGAACTACTTGGATGAGTGGGGGGATAGTTGCTGACACTGGCAGGCACAAGCTCATTATAACGATGAGTGTACATCCATGAGTTGAATGGTATCCCGCAATGTTGGTTTTCTCTCTTAACTACAGTATTTCGAGCATACTTAGAGTAGGCAAAAAGTTGATCATCGGATCTGTAAGTCTGGTGGGCAACTTGATGATATTGAATTAGGTCAGCAGCAACATTGGGAGAGTAAATCTTTACGCCTGTGGGGTGGTTGAGATGAGTAGCCGAGAAATTGTTTGAATTCATATCTGAGATTGGCCTGGACATATGCTTCTTCCGTGGTACTGAAGGCAATGTTGAAACTAACACCTGGGTAGTTGGCAAACAGCGACAGACTGGCACGAGCTTCAAAATACGCTAAAGTAACAAGAGCAAAATCTCTTCTATCCCATACATTGACAAACGCACACATTGCTCTTTTATAGCAGGTTTCGTGGACTACTGGATATGTATCACCACATATTGTGCTCTGAACCATTGGACGCTTTATTATCAAGATTTTGGAACTGGATATAACAAGATAAATTCATAAACATTGACTTGGAGCCTAAGAGCCATTACTGATTAATTCGCGAACGGGTACTTTTAATAGTATGTATTATAGAATTACTCTATGTGACGGTGTGGCCCAAAATGTAACAAATTATGTTGATCCATACTTGAGGTGCATTATGATCCCCATTCATTACCATATTGCCCTGATCTCAAGCATTAAACTGTTGGTTTGTCATGCTCATAGGTAGGCATAACTCAAATAGAATGGCTGAGAGCGCCTAATAAAAGCTTGTCAGTAACCTATAGATGGTTGCTAGTTCTGCGTATACCCGATCTCAATTGGCACACAAGGGCCGAATGCTATGCGACTTGCCCTATGAAATGGAGTTAATACCCTCACCTGTAGATTGCAAAATGATCAAACGAATTCCACATGGACCATCTCCAGCGTCGCTTAGATTCACCTACTTCTAGAATGGATGGCAGCAAAATTGCCTTCCAGTGCAACGTACTGGTGAACCACCCTGGTGGAACGAGAGGGTACACATACTCTGTGGATTCTATTACTTGGCGGAGTCCAGACAAGACTTTCAGAAATCTACCGATGAATATCCAGGATTGGGAGCAATCGAAGGCAAATTAGCCGAAACCAAGAAACAGAGTATTTACAGTAGCTCAAATAATCCATTGGTTTTCGAAAGATATTGGTCTAAAATGGATGGCTTAAGTGAGGATTTGGCATTTAATTACCAGTGGATCATTGTTGAACAACAGTTCCAGATTCACAGCTTAGCGTCAATATAGGGCACCCCGTGATGTGAAACTTCAGCATTTACTTCACTCCACTTGACAAGCATAAGACTTGAATGGCTTCTGGATTAGACCTCAATAGTTGAGTAAATTAACTGAGCACATGTGGCCGAACCCCAAACTGGTTGTGCCAATAGTGGTATTTAGCGAATCAATATGCTTTGCATGTAAATAGAGTGTGAGATTCAGTTACTGAGCATTTCCTTGGCCTTTCTGCTATCAAGTAGGTATAAATATATTAATCTGAGACACGGTACCTATCTTACATGTATTCCTAAATCCAGTTAAAGGTTAATTCCATCAACTGTAAAACAGTACCCACAACTCTCAATGAAACTCCGTACTTACCCATCGCAATAAACAATCATCATTGCATTCACGCTGTAATGGGGGTGGTTTCAAAAAGAGCAGATGTCTCAATGCGGTTACCTCTCACCATCCTTATCACCTTATCATTCAGGATGGAGGCACATCTATCTAGAATATGTGAGGATTTATTCATCTGTATAGACGAGGAAATACATGCTTTTGTTTAGCTATCTTCAAGTGACACTCTGACGTCCTAAAGCGTTGGGAAATTCATCTGAAGGAGCCCAAAGGTCTTTCCATCAAATAACATCGGAGTTTGATATTTTCACTTGATATCTCGGCAGCTTCCATCCACAGGAAAATCGTAGCTATACCAATGAAATGCATCACAGCTTTATTTCTAGACCAGTCGGTTCATTCCGCTTGAAGCCAGTATCCTACTTGTACTTTTAGCTATCTCTGATCCTTTTCTGGATGGAATGCTGAGAACACTCCGATCCATTTCATCCCACGCATCGTATTTTTCCAAGTAAATCCACGATAATATTGGGCACTCGACCAACTTATTTCTGTATTATTCTAAGTTTGCTCATGCATGTCAACGTGCGAACTACTGTGAAACATCACAGCACATGTCTGCCATGGAAACATGAAACCAGCTTGGTAATGACTGTTGGCTTGCCTGCATCGCTAGCTAGATTGCCATAAAGAGATATCACTTGAGAGATAGCTTATAGATTAGTGGCAACCTAGGTGCCACTGAGCAACATGATTATGCCTCAAATTGACCTTCTTCTGCACTATATTCATCCACTAACTACCCGCGGCCTATGTGATAGCAAACAAACTGCACAAAAATCCGCAATCCAAACTGTCTTATATGATTTGAATCGTCATTGGGTACATTTTAATGCCAGTCACAAGTCACAAACACATGCATCTCCATGATACAGTCTTCAGCCCGTAGTCAAGCTACATATGACCCAAATCATGGTTGGTCTGTCGCATATCCACCAATGCTTGTCGATTCCTTGAGATATTTAACACACCACACTCGTTGATAAAGGTGCGTGCGCTACTACAATTTACTGAACAAGGACCCTTTAAGTGGATCACATGGTTTTCACATGCAAGCACACACCATCAGGGATCTGTTGTAGAGAAACTTGGTATTACCACGGCATTCTGGCGGCTTCCTGAGCTTATAGCTGAGCGTAGCTGAAAGTCCCTGGACTTCGAATTAACAACCTTTTCAAATGTAATTTCTGCGTAAGTTGTACAAGAAGCCTCCTCTCTGAATGTCTTTCCAAGTTGTGTTTCACATTGGACGTTGAGATCTTGCCATCTCCCCATCCAATGGATGGTACACAATATATTTGTGATACTGTATAGAATCGCCTCAAAACGCCACCTCCAATTCTGGCCCGGGATTTGAGTAGTTTGTCGTGGTAGCATGTACCAATAGTAGCTGTCTCCGCTCTCGACCATCAATTCTGAAACCATGATGGGGATGGCGCCCTTAATGCCTATGAAGATCGATTTTTGGTTTATTTAGATCCAGAAATTTACATTTCCCTTGGTAAATCAGTAGATACATGAAACGATTTAGTTTGAAGGATTACCAGTATTACTGCGAACATATCCCTCCAGAAATTAATCAATATTTGATTCAGGGGAGTGTTAACGGATCCAACTGAAATAACAACGCCTAGAGATGGCTATGTTTGTTTCATTGATAGAATAGAGCTTGGCTCAAGGGATACACTTACTGGTTCAGAATGCTAGTGTATCGTACAATTTCGTTCATTAAAATCCTTTCTTTGTAAGACATATTTTACCGTAACTTCTGTATATCAGTTTATATACCTAGATTGAGGTATGAGATACGATTCGATAGCACACTACTACAAATGGTAGTTGATCAGATTTCAACAAACCCACAATAGTCATATCACATATATCGTCCTGTTCCCAGCCTCTAATCTGTTACTGCGGTCTGAAATTAAAGGATAGACTAAGAGAATACTCTATACTAAATAATACAAGTAGCTTTTTGTGCTTGATGGTACAATTTTTGCAGCACTTTTGGAAGCAGTCTGAAGTATCATAAACCTTAGAAGTGCTTTCTTGCATCGTATTCTGCCACTGCAAATATACCTAGTTCATCACACAGCAGTCAAGATAGGACGAACCGATTTTTACTCGAGGTCTCTTAGGATTCTTTGTTGAAAAGTTGCATCAAAGACTTCTAATTACAATATCTATATCTGTATTGACTTCAGCCATGGTGATCCCCTCAATTTAGGTGTATGATATCCATTTGTGAAAACATGAATCTCACGAGAGAACGGAAAGTGCATGAAAGTTTGGTAGGATAATGGAGACTACTTGGTGGATGATCAACGAGCCCTTAGCAACCACTACCTTGACAGCATGTTGAGAGTAAAATCGTAGCAAGAACTAAACTTAAACTCAAATGTGAACAATACTTCAGTAGTCAGTAGTTACTCTAGCACTAGCATCATACAGACGGTCATCTGATCCAACACCTTATGTCAAATATGGTTCCGTGTCAGAAATACCCAACTTGAGTAGTATGTATGATTACTAACCCATCCAGCCAATCAACGAGATCCCATGTTTAATTAAGCTTCACTGTAATTAATTTGGTTTCAAATGTGATTTCAATCGGTCTAGGCAAGTGAGCCTTCGATTGTGACCACAAGTCTGTGGACCTTGAGGAGGTTCATAAGTATTTTTGAGTTCATCACAGGCCCTAAAATGGAGCACAGGTCGAGGATTAAATGGGTTTGGCAACACCAACACCATTGGCGAGAAAGTTGTGGATCTCACAAATGCACAACAACACACCTCAGGTTACCCAGTGGTCCATGTTTGGATGCGCATGGTGGACTGCCTCACCATTGTTGATCAGAAGACTGTGCTACATATTTTATGCTCAACGAATTCGCAATGGCAGCGGCAGCAATTTACCAAGTTTATCAAAATTTCCCTTTTATATTGCATTGTTTGTTTGAGTTAATAGATAGGTTGGCGAGGAGATGTCTTGCACGATAGGTTGATATCTCCTTATCGGGGTGCATATCTTAGATATGTTACATTCATATTGTTCATGGCCACTTGAAGTGCGTTCTCTCTTATTGCGCATGGTACATCTTCAGTCGCTCTCCAAATCCTTCCATTCTGTGCTGTACCCCTCAAATAGCATCTGGAAGATCTGTTCATCTCTTAAGAAACAGCACCGTACAACGTTTGACCCTTACGTGTCTTCCAGTTGAATTACTATTTTGATGTAGCATTGGCTCTCCAGTGCCCAGTTTCGCAGTAGAGAGAAGGTGCGTGCCAATCGGTTGGGTAGTCCATTAATTAATTTTGCTCTCCTGATTTTTAGAGCCCCTATTTAGTAGCCAATATCTATAAGTAGCGGCTTCTATTAATTCACCATCCACTTTTTGTTTCAAGTCACCGTGTCTCTCATATCCACCTTCTCACATACACTGGCTTTGACTTGTCTGTTGCTCTAAAAATTCATTCCCTCTATTTGATTGACTGGCGCTGGTCGTATCGTTGTTGTTCTAAAACGTACATCTGTCAATCAATTGCTTTAACTCTCCTTACAAATAAGGTATGAGCATACCCATATCCCTTCTAAGACTACGTTCCCGAACCTCCACTGGGCATGGAGTGATTTTGCCATGATCAATCTTGTCTCCTCCCTTGGAGTAAAGTTTTGTCCTAATAGAAAATTCATATTACCCTACCGGCTCCCATTGGCCAACTGCCTTGTACAAATCTTCACTAACTATATATATCTCTGTCTAATTCCTTAATCTTAGCCTTAATACCCAAGATATTCAGCATTGCCATAGTTCTTATAAACCTTACAGGGTAATTGGTTCATATCTAAAAAAGGCGCTGGCCGTATAATTAACTAATTACCACCTATCCTTTCTGGTTCTTCTTTATTCGTAAAGCTCCCTTCCTTTGCCATGAGCTCACTTGACGCACCGCACTGTAATATCATTTCGCTACGTTTCATATCTCTTCCACTTTACTGACGCTTTCTCCTCTATATATTGGATTGACGCCTTTTACTCCTGCTGCGTTCACCTTTCCCCAATTAATCTGCGTTAACTTAAATTAGCATCAAGCAAAGAGTTTCCAGAATCAGGAAGTTCCGCCTCGATAAGCAACACGAAAGCAAATGAGCGCGCAACCCAGTTTCCACATTATCTTTTGGGGGCTGCGACGCCTCCGGTTACAAACTTGAACACCAATACCAACACAACCGCCACCAGTGATTTCTCAATTGCCAACCAAATAGCCACGGATCCTACGTCGTTTCTTAACCAAAGTGGTGCTTCACAACGTCCACGTCGAAAAAGTCTATTAACGTATTTGACCAAATTCCCTGTACTGAAGACGGTCCCTGAGAAAGGGAAACCTCAGCATATGGGTCAACCAGAAATCACGGTTATGGACGAGTGTGGCGATGCGCATAGTATCCCTGATGCGGAGGTGGTTAGTCTGTCGGAAACTGAGCCAGATAGCGGCGATATGCAATTGCTGGATGAAGCTGTCATGATGGCACAAAGGCTCTATGAGGAAGATGAGTTTATGAAGCGAGAAGAAATAGCCGAATTTCTTGGGAAACGGTAAGAGTATCCTTGAGCGGTGCGACTTGACAGAGTTATTAAATGCCCTTACGATTGTTGTAGCGGCAAGCTCAATATATTGGTGCTGCGCAAGTACATGGATCATTTTGATTTTACGGGGATGAGACTCGAGAACGCATTCAGGTAACCTCTTCGAACACTGAATGTTTGGCAGCCAGGCTAATCCAAGGAAACCAAAGATTCTTTTGCTCTTGTCTATTCCTTCGTGGTGAAGCACAAATCATCGATCGAATTCTGAACGAGTTCTCGAGAAGGTACTGGGAATGCAACAGAGGCGGAGTACTGTCTGATCAAGGTAAGTTGACTTCGAGATTCCTCCCCGTTCAAATCGCTAACCGAAAATTCTTGTCTATTTGTTTAGACACAATTTACACTATTGTCTACTCGATACTTCTGCTCAATACAGATTTACATGTTGCACAGTCCAACCATAAAATCAGCAAAAGTGAGTTTGTTAAAAATACCTTGGCAACCATCCGAGCTTGCCGTTATATAGGCCAGGGAAACGACACTATTCACTCTTCTGTTGGAAGTGCCCAAAGTGGTCAGTCTTCCGTTAACAGTAAAGCAAGTAGAAGTAGTCACTGCGAAGATGATCTCGTTGATTTGCTCAAAGTAAAGATTGCTCGTCTAGCAAACTTGTATTGCTACTCCTTTTACTGATGGCTTCTATTAGGAAATGTACACATCGGTTAAACATAACCAAATACCACAGCCTAATGATCGTACATCAGGCAGACGCAGATCTTCATTCGTCGGGACATTTGGGGGCTTCGGATTTCAGCGAACCTCTTCTTCCAACGCCTTGAGACGGGCCCGAAGCAGACCGGGATCTCGCTCCTCTTCTCCATTTGATGTAAATTAGCCGTGATATCTTTTTGCCTTCAACTCCCACTAAATTCTTATCTTCTCAGATGAATCGGGAGTATGGCAGAAGCTCGCTTCAGTTACCAGCCTCGTCCTCCTTCTCAAGATCCTCAAGATCTTCCTCGCCTGTCGAGCGAGGAGTAAACGCCGTAACCTTATCGATTACAAACGAAGATGTTCGGTATACTAAGCTAGGCATGATGACCAGAAAGCACCTGTACGAGAAGAATAACAAAAAAGCATCCAACAGACAATGGAAGGATTGCTTTGTTGTGGTTGATAAGGGCGACTTCCGAATGTACAAGGCTGATCGTGGCAAATTAGGGGCCGAGTTCTCGGAGGTGATTGCAATTACAACATTCATGATGCTTTTCGATCTTGATTCTGATACAATTGTTGCCTAGGATTGGGCTTCTCAAATGGGGCATATATCCTTGCGACATACTTTGTCGTCTGCCCTTCCACCACCAGGGCACTCTTCTTCGAGACCCCACGTATTCGCATTACAGCTGCCCAATGGGGGGGTGTATTTATTCCAGGCAAGCACAGCCGAGAAAGTTCAGGAGTGGGTGTTTGTATGCAATTACTGGGCAGCATGTGAGAGTAGAGAGCCGCTCCCTGGTGGTGTTTCGAATCTGGATTATGGATGGGGGAAGAGTGGGGAGCAGTTGACTCCCCAGAATAAGAGCGTACCTTTGCCACCTGGATATGATTCCCACGTACAACTACAAGATTGGACAGAGCCAGCAAATCCAATGGTCAAGTCGCCATTGAACAAGGTATGATCAGGAGTAATCTCTGAAAACGCCGCATGCTCATAGTCTCCCTCTCATAGTATCAACAACACGAGAATCTATTCAAGCATGTCAAAAATCTCGAGCATGAGCTAGACTTGCATATGAAACTACGGGAAGTGTTAGAGGCTCGGGTCGGTATACTACATTCCTTCTGTAGATGAGAGTTGAACTGACATTCTCTTTCGTGTCACAGTTTTCTCCAAAGTCACCTAACATGGCCAAGGCCTTTTCGAATTATGAGAGAAAATCCCAATACATACTCAGGGAACTGATCAAATATCAGACCTATGTCGACTGCCTTCAAAAAGCCCTTGATGAGGAAAGTGAAAGAGCTAACCAGGCAACTGAAGAGACTCAAGGAAGTCGTAGAAACAGTGATGCTAGTACACACAGTTATCAAGAGCGGAATAGCACGTCCACCAATGCAAGCACCAGCATTAACATGGAAACGCCACCACCATCGTATGTATCGTCACCTTTATCGACCTCGTCTTTGACCCTGGATGTGGAGGTAGGTGAGGATCTTGAGCACCCCTTCATTGAAAAGATGAATCACTTGAGAATCGAGGAGAAAACACGACCAAGATTTAACAGCCACGCCTCTTGGTCCTAATCAGTGCCACGGACGATAAAGCCCTCGCCTAGTTACGACTTCTCCATTCCAGCTTTTGACAACTTTAATACCGACGGATATTCGCCTGGATTCGATGTTCCATGGTCTCACGCTCTCTACTGTGTGATTTGAGCAGATGTGCTTTGAGCTGGAATCCAATTTCGCTCAAATTAGCCATTCCACAAGATCAACATTCATTATTGCTTGTAATCCCCTTCCCCATCCATTTTCCTGATAATGGCCCCTTTTTAAATGTATATCATTTTTGTTCTTGTTAATTTAATTTGAGCGGGCTGTGTACAAATCTGGAGGAGTAAACCCAGATTTGTATACTTGGCGTAATACAATGCTAATATCAATGTTACCCCGCAGGCCAAGTTCTATAGGCGACGCTATTTAATTCTATGAAGTGTTACTACAGGGCTAGCCTATGATACTTCATTGCACAGTGGTTGTTTTGTCATGAGTTGGTTTTAGAACGGCCCTCGTAACCGTGATGATCGGTTCCACGTTCGATGAGTATTCGTCTCAACCATTGTGTAAGGATGGATAAACGCTGACCCATGATGGGGGAGGTAGCCCAGAACGTTGCCGCTAGTCCTTGCCTGCACTCGGATACTTCGTTTTCTGGTTTTTAAAGGCACCCCACGGATCCTAAAGGAGGCAATCTCGCAGCTGGCTTTCCTCCTGCTGTGCGTCGTTTTAGCTGCATTATTTAAATTGTCCAAGAGATGAGTAATCCACCAGGTGAACAAAGACGGGGACATGAATAGCCGAAAGCCCAAGTGTGCCAGAAATATCCGTTCGTTGGCATTTATTTCCGGGATGCTAAGGCCAGTCAAGTGCGACCAGCGTGAGTTGGGAAGGCTTCGGTCTTCCAGATATTTGGAGGCAACGATGATCGAAGCGATGAACATTCTACGGCCTGATTTGCTAGCCTTACACGTTGAAGGGAAGCCATCGGTTTGATGGTCCTTGAGGTTTAGAGCGCTCTTAAATCGAAACAGGTAAATTAGAGCGGCAAATAGGATGGAGAAAGATACGCCCGACCGGCGTAGGATCTCTTCAATGAAAGTGCGGAGGGAAATTGGTTGGTGATCAAGTAGCTCGTCTGGCCAGATATACTGAATAATCTCCACTGTTATGCCTATGTATCAGCAACTGTTAGAACGCCACACTACCTTCCACACAGACGGACCTTACCTAGTAATGTTTCGGTCGACGGTTTCGTGCGTGATTTCGAGGTTGCGTTGGCCAAACAAGAGCTCCGTATTGACATTTTCAAGTAACTCTGTCTATTTTATGGCATACTTCATGTGGCTACAACGAGAGGCGGTCGCGTCTATTATATACACATTCCTGACTACTTCAGGTCAGGCCACAATGGATGCTGATTGATTGATTGATTGATTTCTACGTCTGCTTACGTCGAACGGATATTCCCTCCCACCGAGTGTTGCCGTTTCTCAGACACTAGCTGATAAAATGTCAAACTTTGCGGGATCCACTCTTCAGCGCCTAAAAGGAAAATCCCAGACCCGATAACACATCCTGCATATTCATGCGAGGAGTAGCATAATCGAGGTAAAACCTTCGCAAGGTATTACGAATTCAACACTGCTACACCTGGATATGGGGCACGGCCATTGGAGAGCACTGGTCCATGGAGCAGACAGACCAAATCTAATCTGTCAAGCTGGCAATTCTTCAGTAAACTCGGGGAAACCTGGCAGCGAGGAATACCGATCAGATTTCCCTGGACACCTACTGATAGGGATCAATTATAATCCGCATGCAATCACTCTGTTCCCAGTGTGTGCTGTCTAGAAACCAGGATTGCCGATTCCGCTGAACGGAAAAGATACGAATGCATTGTGGCATAAACCCGTGAAAAACATGAGACAAAGCCTGTCTCATCAGGATTCTTGAAATATTACCTGGAAATACACAGAAAATCTCACCTTTGACATCACCTGAATAAGAAACGTCTGCAACTCTATAGTGGGTATCACCAAAACTGGGGCTCTTTCTGCCCGCATCAGATGAGCTCATGTGGCTTGTTGAGCATGAGAATAAAGTCAACAAGTCAAAAACCACGACGTGCCATCCGCTGATTCTATTTGGATAATGTCACTCGGATTAATAGCAAGCAACCCGATTTGGCGTTCACAGCTTTCCAAAGCCCGTGTGCCATTTGTCACTTCCTTGGTTCATTCATGAAGCATTACTCTCATGCATCAAAGTGTCTCGCCAATGGATGCCCTTCAGCCACAAGCATTTCGCATCAATGTTCAATTCGATGCAGGTGTGGTATCGCTTAGCCACATTAAGCGATCTCTAGAATTGATATACATCTCAGAAGCAACTCCAAGGACCATAGTTGGTTTCCTCTGATATGCCTTGCCTAGGCGCAGACCAGGGAGTCCTAGCTTCTGGAGCAAAGCTTCAAATGATACGAAATGTTTGCACGGCTGCAGGATATATCTTCACCAAAACCGGTGCATAGAGGGGAGTGGATGATAAAAACGTCGCATGAGAGGGGTTCAGAAATATTGTCTGAGGTAGGAGGGTTTGGTGTCTTTCGCACCACAACACCCTGCCATTGGGTTCTGAAATATAAACACATTTACTGCTCTCCAATATCGAACACCATGAATTCACACGCCTAAGGAAGCCCAGGTTCATCACACCAAGTGCTACTGGATAATACGAATTAGAAGTTTGGCTACAAGCATCATCACACTTGAGTTGATAAGAGCCTTGTAGATCTACATCTTAATTGGCATCCCCCACTGTTACTCTTTGGCTAGATATACCAAAACCAAGTGATGTAGTAGTGCCATCAGCGAGGTAACCAATGAAACTCCCAGTCTAGAGATGTATGCATCTACCAATCGAAGGACAAAGAGGCATTGGCTAGATGTATGCGAGCATTACAGCATCCCTCACAAAGGTTTTGAAATGATTTAGTGTGATGGGGATCACCAAACCCTATAGCAGTGGTCACGAGTGTCTTAGAAGTTCGGATAATGAAAAGTATCTTGACTGTATAACAAAGGAGCCTGGTGCCTTAGAATAATGTTGCTGAATTGGTGGTTTCACAACTCTGATGATGAAGATCCCTGCCTATGCATTCAAATGAAGGCCTGAAGTAGCCTGTTGTGTTCTATGAAATCCCGACCATTTGGATACACCTATGGACGTCTTCCTATTGCTTACCCAGGACCGGTACTGTGAACCTGCTGAAGGTGCACTAGTGTGCCAACTCCAGTGCAATCGTGTGTTCTTTGGGTTTTAAGAGGAACGATTTTGCCTTGTGCTTGTTTGTCATGTAACCCGGTTTATGGAGGGGTTTGTATCAAGGTTGTGGGAGGGCTTGACCAAAATCGACCTCATGAGGTAGTGTAGCAAGGCTGCTGTCAAATACATCAGTGGTTATGCAATAGGGAGAGATTTGATGGCGACATAACCTGACTCACCCACCACCTGCCTGACAAACACAATCCCCGGTTTTCTGAGCTATCCAACACCATGTCATTTACCCCATATTGCACATTCTGGTGGCCATGAATCCTAGTATTGAATCTGCCGGCGCCAGTTCCATCTGCTCCCAACGCCACGGATCGTCGCAGATTGAGCTCAATATGGCACCATAAAGAATAGATCCTCAATGCCACCAACCCCCTTCCCCATCAACCCTTGATCAAAGTTGGTGTCATTGAGTATCATTGTTACCTAGAGGAGTGACCTTTTTTAGAGAACTTATGCCGAATGAAGCGCACTCTTTTTGGCCAGAACTTGTTCTTGTGTCACCATTATAGTCCAACAGTCATCTACGACGATGGTGGCTGAATTTAATCATTGCCTCGACATCGATATGACCAGGCTTCACAACATCATGATCCGCTACGGTTTCTGCTATTTGACATGCTGGTGGCTGGCTCATATGATCTGAATGTAGAATCGCTTCTATATGGTATGGTGAGCTTGGCCACGAAATGTTACGAAGGGGTGGTGTATAGAGCATGTAAGCAGCCTAGACATATGCAGATCCCCGGGCATTGACTAGCGTATACCAAGGGAATCGAACATAGACACGACGAAGTGGATGCCGGTTAAACTGTTGGCAACTGCAGTCACGGCATATGCCATCTCTGAGCAGGCCGCTCCATATTCATGATGGTGCGATGAAATCACATCCTCCAGTGCGGTGGCCCAAGAGAACAAGCTCAGCCATGGTTTGCTCTAGCATATTAATTCAGCCAAAAATGTGTCCATTGATGAGGGCGTAAGAGGTGATTCACATGATTCTCAAAATGGTCAAGTATGTTGAATCTTTTCATCATCCTGTGTTTCCGGTGAATGGAAAATGATGAGTCAACCTGTTCATACGATCATCACCCGCCATACACAAGTTGCTGGGTTGCTTACATATATAAGGAATTCACAGGAAGTGAGAATATTCATCATTCTGTGTTCAATACATCCACACAGTTCTTCATTAGATCAGCCCACCAGTCAAAAGACTTCTGGATGTTATAGAGCATACCTGTCATCGTGTGACGCATAGCCAGCATTCTATTTTCCCCAGGTTGATTATTCTACACCACGACACCATCATACCGAGTTCCAAGAATATGGGCTACATCCTAACCAATTTCTATTTGTTGCTTACACACACCCACGACTCAGTCCAGGCACCAGCCGAATGGATACGACTTCGCCGTATGCCCAGACCAAAGATAGAATCTGCCTCCGATTCCCCTGCAACCGGATGAGGGTTGCGAACTTAATTATACCCCAGAATACTCTACCCTATCGTAAACTAGCAGCACCCTGCGTAGCTCACGTAGTAAACAAAACAAACGCGTAAGCATTCGGCGCTGCCAAAAAGAAATCACTGCGAGTCACTGCGAGTCACTGCGTCCCATAACCCCTGTAGCATTATTCCACTCAACCCATAGAAATACGAACATCAAAGTTGGCACCTATTAACACTGACCAACTGTGTAAATTAATCCCTTAATCTAACCACTAACATCGTCAATACCTCCGGCCACGATATTCATTCGGTCTTCCATACCCAATACATCTGCAATTTTGGTTTCGACATTACATTTCCACGCACATCTCATCACATTGACCTCATTCCATCCATACATAAACAATGGTCTTCAAGCAACCCTATTGGCGATATGATTGCCTGAAGTCTGTAAATCGCGATATCCATGTGTAACCGCGTCATCCAGCCCTCTTGTGTACAATACCACAAACAAATGGGCTGGTACGCCATGAGCCAGCTAATCGATACCCTCGGCCTTCTCTCTACAGACCGCAGTACGCCAACGAAATTGGGATTCATGCCGCCCTCCAAGAACATGGTGATTTATGTAGATTGATTCAATGGCCGTGAGTGCTCTGGAGTGGTCCAAAGCAAGGCTCGAGAAAAGCATGTTTCGAAAAGATATCGAAGAGTCTTTAATACAGTTGTGTAGATTAATTAAATGTAACAATGTGGCTGAGTCCAATTTAATTCTCTTCTTTTTTGTCCTCTTCTTCGGTCTCCATAGCATCCTTGTTCTCGGCAGCTTCCGAGTCCTGGATGTCTGAAGTCCAAAGAGTAAGGTTATCTCTCAACAATTGCATGATCAGCGTGCTATCCTTGTAAGACTCTTCGCTCAGAGTATCAAGCTCGGCGATGGCGTCATCGAATGCTTGCTTAGCAAGGTGGCAGGCACGATCGGGAGAGTTCAGAATCTCGTAGTAGAAGACAGAGAAGTTCAAGGCAAGACCAAGGCGAATTGGATGGGTAGGAGCGAGTTCAGTCACTGCGACGTCACTAGCAGATTTGTAGGCTTCCAAAGATTTCTCGGCAGTCTCGTTCCGTTGGCTTTCGGAGGCAAACTCGGAAAGATAGCGGTAATAATCTCCTTTCCTACAAGCAAGCGGGTCTGTTCAGCCAAGAGCACATACTGTCTGATGAAATCCTATTCCACTTACATCTTAAGGTAGAAGACCTTGGATTCGCCGCTGCTAGCCTTGGGGACAAGGTATTCGTCAAGGACCTTCAGTATATCTTTGCAAATATCGGTAAGCTCTTGCTCAATGGTGTTTCTGTAAGACTTGATCTTGGCAACTTGGGCTTCGTTGCCCTTGCTCTCCTCCTTTTGCTCAATGGAGGAGACAATGCGCCAAGAAGCACGACGAGCTCCGATGACGTTTTTGTAGGCAACGGAGAGAAGGTTACGTTCCTCGACAGAAAGTTCTTCGTTTCCAGCAGCAACCAACTTCATGCTTTCAACCATCTCTGCGTTGAAAAGAAAGGGTTAATAACTTTTCAGATGAGGGCAATCTTTCTTCCTCGCCCGCAAAGTGGGCGAAGAACATACCATCGTATCTTTCGGCCTGCTCGGCGAGCTTAGCCATGTAAACCTGATCAGCTCTGGAGGATTCCATATTGGTGTAGGTAAGAAAACAACGCTGGGTGAGGAGGGAGTAAAGGGTAGTTTAAGAGGAGAGAAACAGTGGCAGCGATAAATACAGGAGAAATTATGACGAATATTGGCCACAAATACGGATCCATCAAGAACGTCATCCCTCCTAGAAGCAGCCTTGTTATCGATTCGCGAATTTCGACGAATGATATTCGTACAATCACAATATAACACCGCTAAAATAGGGACTATCTTTGATAATCATGATACTATATTTCCACCTACCGACCCAATTTTCAAACAGAGCCTAGCAAGATTGGAATATTTGTTGGTAATGAATAAAGTACACTTCAAATGGAATAGTGATTAAGGGGAGGGGGGCCAAAAATGTCTTATACCGATATCACCATTGTTAGTAACTGCAAGATGGGGATGGGGATGGGGATGCGGTTCTAAAAGTAAGGCCATCTGCTGGCTGTATGATAGGATTCGAAGAAAAGGTACGCTGCCATGATATTGCACATCAGCACAGATCAACCCTTCTCTCGGGCGCAGAGTGACCATCCGAATACAGCTAGGACTGGGTACCTGGTATTCCCCAGTATGATTAGAAACTTGTTCAGCTGTGATGAGTAGTGATGGTACATACAGGAATCAAAGATCCCCGATCCATATGGGATGGTTTAAGGCAATTGGGAGGAAACGTATTTGGACCCCCGAGGCCACCGGAAACTACGCGACAATTGCTTACTACTGATACCCTCAATCAGATCATCAACATTGGGCTGCTGCTACATGGTCATTGCATATCGGCTTGTTCATAGACCAGAATCAGCTCCTGAGCGAATTTTTTGAGATTACGGTGACATCAGGATTAGAGGAGCTTTCCTGTTGTTATCTGGATATAAAACTTGCCCTAGGTTGCAAATATCTTTCAGGCCCATTGGATCTCAACTGCATTGCAATCGTCTCTTAGGGTATGTCTAGGCTATTTAGGGGCTATGACGGAAGAACGTATTTCCATTCTTCAGAAGGTTTGTAGTTTGATTGAAGCTAAAGGCACTACCAAAGCAATATCAGTTTAGGGTCAGGGCTTATAACCATATACCCATGATCAATGCAGTCAAGCAATGTTGTTCTTTACATACTCCATGGCTAGTACTGTGATCCCTCTGGGGAAGACCGAGTTCAACTCTTGATTCCTGGGTGTTGTCTCATCCTGAAGTTTACTTGTGAGTCCAGCTTCTCAATGTTTATTACGAGATTATACCGATCGCCTTTGCTGAACAGTTCAGCTGACCTAGGACATACCATTTGGAACGAAAAGGGGGATTGTCACGTATATTTATAATAAACAATATTTAAGTTGAATTCGGGTGAGAATGTGTACAAAATTGGAGAAAATGATCAAGGTGATGAGTACGGAAGGTACAAGCGACAGGGAAGAGCAATTCCAGTTGGGAACCCCGTTTACTCCGAGATGGCGTACTATTCGAAGGATAGAAGATCCTAGGGAAGTTTACGGTATTGCCTACTTTCTCATACTCCATCCATCAGATTTGCTGGAGCGGGTGACAAACTTGCGACGAACAAGTAAATTAATTAGAAGATTTATACGTTCTCCGCCAAAGTCGGGTAAAGCAGCTTGGAGATCATCCATGCCCTAGAAGTAAACTGTGTTAAGGGGGTACTGAAAATATCTAACTCTATAATCGGCTGCTTACAAGGACTTTCTCAGGCGCCAGTCTAAATTGGTCATAGAGAGATGCTAATTGATCAGAACCAGGTGGTTCCTTTGAAATGGAAAAGTTAGAGAGCTATGCGGGCTTTGGTACGGTCAACATGTACCTACCTGAAAAGCCTTGGGAAACAGGTCGAGTTTGAACTCCGGTGATTTCTCTAACATAGAAGAGTCGGTATCATCAAATATACGAATGCTAGTAAAAACGGGTCTACCTTCATCAGTGGTTGTTTCTGTGTCTTCGTCGTTCGAGTACCTGTGGAACAAACGAAGCTGTGGGCATGGTGAATTATCATCAAACATCTTGGAATTAGGAGCGCTGATAGAAGACCGATCAGAATCCAACAGGTCATCGACGCTCATTCTATCAAGATTTTTGGTGAACAGCGTGGGCGTGTCAATATCGGTGCTGTTTGAACCGGCATCGCTATAGAATTTAGCAAATGGGGTCTTCAATTTAGGCTCCTCCATACTGGAGTTGCTATTGTAGCTACGATGACTTTGTACACCAGTGCTAGGGCAAGAGTGACTGCTGAAATTATTGCTCTGGGGAGTTGGTGGAGGAGAAAGAGCGTTGAATGTGAGATTATCATCCACGGAGGAAAACGGAGTATCTGTTGGCGTAGGTGAGTTCTCGGGCGACTCACTCTCGAATTTGATTTCACGCATGCGTGACGGGAGTGCAGCAGATTGAACAGCTGGCTTGCGCTCCGAGCTGGCTCTGCTTGCCAATAAAATTGATCGAATACTACGCGGAGTTGGGCCGGCAGACGACTGACCAGTAGCAGCGGTAGTTGGTGTTTTCAACACGCCCTTTTTGATAGAAGATGGGGTGCTAACCTCTCGGAAATTCTCATCTCCAAATTTAGTGTCGTGGGTAAAGCGAACAGAGCGGACAGAACGAGGGACGGTTTGAGTTTGTGGAGTTTTAGCAAAGACCTGTTGCAATAGGGGGGTGTTCATTTTGGGCATATCAGGTTTTCTTCCTGGAGTAAGGGTATGTTGACTTTGCAACACGGGATAAGCGGGTGAATTCTCGTATTCGGGCGTGTGTCGGGTATCAGGGGTTGGAGACTCGAAAATACGATTTCCAGGACTAGTTTTGACACTTGGAGACTCGAAGGTGTTTTCGATTTTCTCGCTAATATTTTCAAACTCATTGACCAATTCAAAGAATTGAAGCCAAGGCTATAGGTGCAAAGTATAGTTTAGTAAACGCTAACATTGATAGGGACGGGTGAAAAATACCTTAGCATCATCTAAAATCTGCTTGGAAATGTCGCCAAATTGGTCGATTCTTGGTAGCAGATTGTTTGTAACGGTGTCGTAGCAACTAGAGAGGTTTCTATCGATCTCCTGAAGCGTCAGAGTGATGTTCTGTTCCATCTTTTCCAACTCAGCTGTTAACGAAGGTAGGTCTTGCGCCTTGGTCATGTTATACTATAGTATACTTTGGGAGGGATAAGTTGGCTGCTCTCTCCGTGGAGTGTTCTTTGGGATATAGCTTTTGATCAAAACAAACAGAACACTTAGTATTTTGGTAAACACAACAGGATTTGACCAATCAGCGAACTACGATATATATTATTTGTAGTGCGCTTGACCAGTAAGTCCAAATCAAAAAAATCTCCATCTAATATGTGATTGTGACTTTCTTGCATATCTTCGTACCTAGAATTGAGTTTGTTCTGAATTATGAATAACTGATAGAGAGCTACACTTGTCTGGGCCCAAAATGCCTTGGCTTCAACGCTGAACAAATACTTGGCTACTATATATAGCGGTTCTATATATATTGGTATATGAGGATGGTTCAAAGTAACGATTGTGCCATTTTTTAAAAAAATTTCACTACATGAAGCATGCTTAATTTCGTACAAGGCTTGAGATCTTCCATCCATAAGGGTCAACTGCTGATTGAGCTCTTGCAGATGAGTGTTTCAGTATAGTCATTTATCTGCTCTTCACGTACACTAAAGGCCATGATACCATTCCTTTAATCAAGAGCCAGTATGACACTACGCTTCTCTCACAGCGGGAACTTGCGTTCAGGATTTGGTATTTATTAGTGCTCCCTCACGAGGGCAAGCCCAAGCGAAGGAATACGTTATTTATTTATTGCAACCGCTTAATATGAAGCTATGCAAAGCAAAATGAGTCAGTGATGGGTAATTGCAAAAGGCTGATGGAAGCAGTTGTGCCACTTATGTCCTTCTGTGTTCCAAATGAAGGCAATCAAACCTAATCCCAATTTACTATTTTGAGTCGGACTCATGATTTCCAAGCCACACAAATCTCCCAAACAAAACGTGATTGCAAGGATTCCAGAGCATCCAGACTTCTCAGCATAAATCGATAAAGTATGATTCTACCACTTCCCTCACGCCACTACATCAGTTGACGACGTCTCAAGCATCACGCGCCTCCTGATGCTAACTGCTTAGCCGATGTCTTTGTTATATGGTCACGGTGCTAGGATTCTATGGGGCACAATACGTCCACTTGATCCTCCTCTTGTCTCTGCTGCCGCTTTTCATTTATGCCTGCCTGCCAGAATAGGACACCAATAGTTATTCAACAAGTAAAGCATTTCGCTTGCTCCATTTCAAACAGCAACCTACTGTAAAGGTAAACCTTAATTCTATGCGGATCTATAGAAGCCTCCCTATATATGGCAAATGGTCGAAATCCTTATAATGCTACCGCTTCACATTCGCCGTATCCGCAATCCTATTGGTTACGTCTGGCCGTTCGGCTCATAAACCGGATCTATAGTTTCGAATTCTTGATTATATCTGCCATCTACCCACATAGACATCACCGACTTCATTATAGACCAACAGAGGACGGTGAATTTGGTAATTTTCACAATGAGTGCGAAAGCATCGTGATACGACGTTTGGAATAGGCACCAGCTTTCATGAGTTGATTATGTGTAGTCAACCAAATGAATCCCCGCGTATCAATCTCATCACTGGAGGTGTTTGTTTCACAAGCGAGGGATGTATTATTGGATGTTACACCAATTAACACCTGCTTCCAAACGCACATGCTTCATTTGGTGACTTCGGACTCATAATCGTTAATGATGCTCACATTGATTTCTGGATTTTGTGTTGGAGGACTTTTTCCAGTAGCAGAGGATGGCTGGCGTATTGTTCACTTACAGAATGTGGATCCAATAGCTTCGAAATGCTGCCATTACAAAATACAATTTAACTTGAACTGGATTTTCATACCTGGAATGTCGCACTATGATTAGGAACTGGTATGGAGGTTCATTCATGCTACCAATGAAAAGGCCGTGTCGAAGGTCACTGCTACATTCATTGGGTGTTTTTCATTTCTGCAAAGGTTCAAGCTTCGCGGATTTATTGATACACTGCTTAAACCGGTTTTCAGAGGTTCTTCGATTAAATACACCATGCCCCCGCTGGGTATTACACAAAAACTAACTCTATTAAATCCTTAACCCAAGTAACTCTGAACTTCTCTACCTAACCTTCTAATTGTAAACCATGGACGACCAGAAAAAAGTCGAAAACTTTGACATGGAAGCGGAACATTCCGCCTCTTTAGTCACCAAGGCCGAGTTGCGTGCTTGGTATAGCTACTCTTGGGCTGTAAGAACTATCCCGAACGGTTCCTTCTTAGAGTGTGCTGATAGTTTTGTTTATTGTAGATTGAGCCCTTTTCTGTTTCTGCAATGTCAGTTTTTATTCCCTTGATTCTCGAATCACTAGCTGCCGAGGCTGGCTTCAAGCAAGACTTGGTCACTCCTTGTGATACCTCAGAGACTGGCTATGTTTGTGTAGTGAAGTTCGGCAGTAGATACATTGATACCAATACCTACTCGCTCTATATTCGCGCCTTCGCAGTAGCAGCTCAAGCAATTGTGTTTATCAGTTGTGGTGCTATTGCTGACCATGGAAGTACGTTGATTGTAGACTTTGTGCGGAAAAGCCATTCACTGACACAATTGCATAGATTGGAGAAAAATCCTGCTTCTGTTTTTCGCTGTATTGGGCTCGATCTCGGGCATTTGTATTCTCGCCGCGTATAAGCCTGATCTCTACTGGGTGGTGGCTTTGACTAGTAGTGTGGCTACGATTTGCTTTGGTGCTTCGTTTTTGTTTTACTCGGCCTATATACCAACCCTCACTCGTTACCATCCAGAGGTTGTTCAAATGCGAGTCAACGGATCTTCCACCGAATACCTCGAAACCTCAGAACGTATTGCAAATGGAATATCCGGAAAGGGGATGGCTTGGGGATATTTTGCCGGGGTATTAGTTTTGATTATTGGTGCAGTAATTGTGTTCTTCATGGGAAGCTCGGTTTTCAGGTACTAGTGCTCACTTCTGAACTCATTGTTAAGGCCGAATACTTATCTGTTTTGATGTAGCATGCAGATTGCGTGTGCTTTTAGCAGTGTGTGGTGGCTAGTCTTTAGTTACGTACCTTTGAAATGGTTGAAGCCTCGTCCTGGTCCTCCTCTACCCGAGGGTGAGAGATATATCCTCTATTCATGGAAGAAAGTATTCAGAACCCTTTGCCACGCCCCAAAGCTAGGACAAATCTTTGTGTTCCTTCTTTCATGGTTCTTTGTCTCCGACGCCATTAACACCATCACATCAGTATCCATCCTATTCGCCAAGACAACTCTAGGCTTGGGCTATGTTGAGCTTTTGATTGCTGGTGTAATAGTGCCTTTATGTGCTGGTATTGGCAACATGGGATGGTTGTTTATCCAGCGCACATTCCGCCTCTCGACAAAGAGAATGATTGTCATCATACTATCGTTATATATTCTATTGCCTATTTATGGCCTACTAGGGTTCGTTGCGCCATTTGGTGTGAAGTACAAAGTCGAGGCATGGATCCTCTGTGTGTGGATAGGACTGCTGCTTGGTGCTGCCCAATCATACTGCCGTGTTTTATTCTCGGAACTTATTCCAAGGGGCAAGGAAAATGAATTCTTTAGCCTTTACCAGATCACTGACAAAGGTTCTGCTTGGATTGGCCCCTTGATCACCGGCGCAATCACTGATGCTACCAAAGAACTCCGGTACTCCTTCTGGCCTCTGCTCGCTATGCTGTTTTTCCCATTGATTGTGATCATGACAGTAAATGTTGTCAAAGGGAAAGCACAAGCCGAGCGTTTCGAGCAGGAGGATTTCAAGGAAGACCACCATGGCCACTTCCATCATATCCACCAGGACGACTAATCACTCCGTTGTACTTTTATACCCAACCGACATCATAGTCTAGTTTAATGAAAACGGTGAGTAGCTAACGGCACACAATATACCCTAACCCCTAACTCATTAACTGCCAGTGTAAAGTAATTCGTAAACTTAACCTCTGATTAATTCTCCATTTTTAACGATTTTATAGGTTGCTAAGAATTCTTTGCAATCTGTATTAGTGAGAATATATATGTATGTAAACAACAAATGAATGCCATTAATTTTGAATGAAGGTTCTCATCGTTTTCAAAAGACTTTTAGTATGCCACCGTACATCTTTCCATGATGGGTTGAGGGTGCGTTTGGGTTCAAAGGTGGGAATGCATCAATCGTTTGCTATTCTCAGCGATCATGAATGGGTCAAATAGATCTTATTGATATGAGGGCGGTGAGTTTGTAACTCTGTAAACTCATTGGTGATGATACACAGCTTCACGACAGGGATATAGCGTGTTTGAGGAATGGCTCCACAAATCCCAGAAAACAGTGCTCTTGGGGCCTTGTACACCCCAGTCTTCGGACTTGAATTGGATGGATAGGGATGCACAACGTACACCACATACTAAGCAACCTCTGACTCTACACAGCTCTGAGAAAATTCTTGGAAAATACTGGTTGGCCATCGTGCACTGCTTTGAGAGAATCTTCTATTCCTGGGAAACTTGCCTCGCTTCATATGGCATGAATCCTGCCTGGGTGTGCAATGCAATTGTGGATACATGCTAAGTGAGAGCCAGGTGAAGGATGCCAATCAATGCGAGTGAGAATGCGTCTGACCAATAAACCCACATGCAAACAACGATAGGAGGAATCGCTCAGCTATTTCTGGTTTGTTTACACTAGACTTGCAGGTGTCATTGTAGGTAAGGATTGGGTTGCAGGTATTTGAGCTCTGCTTTCACACATTGAGGTCCATGCAGGTGCATTTATGCTGGCACACGGGAGATCCAAACTTACGCCACTCGTTACCAGGGCTATGATAGGGTCGCTACCAATTCGTGTCAATCAAGCTGAAAGTTTAAATTTCGTATAAACAATTGCGTAACAAGGGTTCCAGCCTGGTGAACAGAAAAGGTTAGTTTATGAGACAAGGTCTGTGGCGATGAATGACTGAGCAAAAATAGCCAATCATATGACGTAATGTGTGTCATCGTCACCGCGAATAATCCGAACGGCTCGACATCGATGTCTTTCGACACAAATAAGTACAGGTAGGAAGTTCATTCAGGTAATATTCACATTCTTTATTGTGGAACAGTAGGTTCTGTTACCTACCAACTAGGTTTAGGAATCCGAAACTTCTCGCTCAACCCTGACCATGCAGAATGAAACTAGTGGCTGTTACAACACTCCCTTCTGTAATACATCGGAGGGCCAACTAACCTGAAGGAACCCGTGCCTTCTCTAGCGAATGATTGTGGAGATAAGGGATGGTTGTTTCGTTATCACAAGGCACTTTCCTATGGTCACAACAAATCCGAATTGGATCTGATTGTTGGCCATCACATGTGGCTGATCAGCAGATGCCATATCTTCAAATCACCACTCAGAATCCGCCTCCTACCATAAACAATAAATCAATGAGGGAATTCACACTTCTGGTATGTAACCACATCATGGGTGCATCTCAGCAAATCCGAAGATGCGAGTCTGCGGCTGTTGATCCATCGCCCATCACCCATCACTCATCCTCAACCTCTATCGAACCAGAAAAATCGGTATCATATCTAATTAATCAATCTGAACCAATCCATTGAAATCAAGCAAGCGTTTTATGTCAAATCAGCTGCCAAAAATTAAGACCACATAGAACCGGGTCACAAGATACACTTGTGTAAGAGACCTCACATGAATTCAATGGAACCTTCCTTTCATGATGAGAAGATTGGTATACTGTATCCCTTCTAACCGAAGAGTTCCCACTGAGCCAGTCTGAACCAGATTGTCAATTGGAATGTATAGCCATTCAACAAAGATGTACGGCCACTGCGTTCTAGTCAATGGCTCCGAAACCAGCTGCTTTGGATCCGGTATTGGTGCGCATAACAGCCGCTGCATTCCCCCAGGCCCATCAACACGTCGCTAGTGATCGTTGCAATGATGGCTGCGTATCTAAGCTCATCATGGTTGCCACAGTCTACGCTGTCCCACTAGCATGGTATATACACTGGTTGAGCATAATTAGTTAGCATTCACTCCATACCATTTGAGCCTGCGTTGGGTAGAAGTTTAATTGAAATAGGGATAGTGGTCAGGTGATATTTGATCCACAGCCGGTTTCTTATCAGGCATGATTTCTTGATGTCTTGACCAGTGTTGAGCTGGAATTAGCCAACAATAAAGGATAATGAATTCCTTTTTGTATGGCCTTAGGCTACGGCTGAACCCGAAGTTCATAGGCTTGTGTGTATTAGCTGCCGATACTTTTATATTATAATAATAAGATTCAGGAGCTCGTTGGAATAGCCCGTCACTGGCCTGTTCCATATATGGAAACTTCGATATTTCGATGCCATATGGTTTGATTCGATAAAAACTCACTATAAAGGAAATAGTACTTCAACGCGGATGAACATCGTTGAAATCTGAAATATTTCTAAGCACGCAATATTCTGCAGTTATATAACCGCACTATATACGACAGTATACCGAATTCCATACTGGTTTCATTTAGGACGGAGCTTGTAGAGATCTATAAAAGTCGACCCTTAATTGGCGAATGTATGAGTTTAATTCTATCTGCATATGACTTGCTACGGTATATAAGGGGCAAACCGTTTAAAGATCTCCAAATTATTAACCTTTTCATTCCGCATGCTAACTCCATATTTTCATTCCACCAACCCTTCAGCTAAAAAGCTGCCATCATGGCAAGCTAACATCACTGATTTCCCACCTGAGGTTGTTGGCCACATATTGAGCTTCCTTGACCTCGGGTCCCTGATTACTGCGCGTTTCTGCTGCAAAGAATGGTTTAGCTTTGCTCAGAGTCATATTAAAAAGAAACTAAAGGACACCTCAGTCTCTTTAACTTTCGAGCAAGAGAGCAAATGGAAGTTTCAGGTGGAATTTGCTTTCTCCTCTGTTGACCTTTCCTCCTCCAAAGTTCGGTACCGCGTGAAAAGTCTGAAGACCCGTCGTTGTTTTTACGGGATACTGTTAGAAAACCCCAGAATTGCTAATATTACACTATCTCCGTATGATAGCCCTAATGTGTGGGCTAGCCGGTGCCTTCCTATAAAAAAACCGGGTGTTTTCTTCTCTGTCGTCCCCGGAAGAGCCCCTGAGGAGCGATGGGCAATTGCGTATGAGGTTGCCAAAACTCCTCCTGTCCATAGGGATGATCTCGAACCGATTGATGGTGAGAGGTGGGTGACTCCATTCATTTTTGAGTGCTCGCTACAGTTTCTAGCCTGTGACTCGAAGCCGTCATTCTTCCGCAAAGTAGCCAAGATGCTTCCTGCTCGACGTAGATCGTCATTGATTCCAGTTTCAATGCCGACAACTCCTGGGACACTATTGACTGCTTCATGAATTATAAGCGGCCATCATCATTCATCAGTTTGCAAATATCTTACCTAACATGTACATAATTGAGCAATTCGTGTTAAATATCCAGTTGTATACTCTACCGATTATATCAAAATAAATGTCTGGAGAATCGTAGCATACATGAATGCTGACCCTAGCGCAAGTGTTCGCGCATGAGTGAAAGTCAGCACATCTTTTGATGAGCCAACTGCCAACATTTCAATACGATCCGGTATTATCTCTTCGTAGCTAATGGACTCGAGGCTTGAAATACGATAGTGCACACGGCTTCTTGTATAAAGTACCATGTATTCAACAAGTGATCCTTCAAGGAACAGAAATTGGCGACCAAGTTTATTTTCACATAATGTATATACTTACGGATATGGAAATAGATGACCATCAACCCCTATCTAAATCAATCCCAAAACGCACAGTCTGATTCACATCGAGTTTGTAGGAGCGCAAAAATGTCCATAATGTGGTATTTGCTCGTCAACATCCAGACATAAGTTGAGGCGCTGGTTTAGGCAGCCCTAGTCAACAGCTTAGGATAAACATGAGCTTACCGGCCAAACTGCGGCTACCCGGTTTGCCGAGATTCACTCGCTTTGATATGAGAGAAACCTTTTATGATTGAGTAATAAGAAATGTTGTTGGAAGATCTGCATGCATAGCGCTCTTAACAAATCTGGCAAGCGGCATCCCCTAGAGTTTTCATCCATGCTAATATATACGCTCCGAAGTATCTGAGAAATCCTGGCCACAATCAGAGGGGGATCCCACAAATAGTGTTGATTCAGGATGGTACAAATCCGGGCCGAGATCTAGATGTAACCAAGCTCTTCAAATCTCCGTTTAGAATGAAATCCAGCCATGCTCAAAGCTGGTCACACAATCGTATCCAGGCTTCGCAACACCGACTTATACAAAAACGCCACCAATAATGTAGATTTCCCCTCGTTTTCTCTTAGACACCATCTTTTTAGAGATGGGTTGGGATCTAGAGCCATAAACGCACATGATCATTCAGATTTTTGATGATTGATGGTGATGGTGACCTCTGGCAATATCATCAAGATCAATGCCTTTCCAATGACCCCTCGGTTGAAGGGATGGTAAGTTGATGACTAACAGATATGCTAGCGATGCTGGATTTGTATGCGTTTTTCAGGAGTACGCACGCATCAATGAAGTGATTAAAAAGTAAACGTTTGGCTGTCCATTGTATCAGGTATCACAATCGAGATACTACGATGAATGGGAGGCCAGACCGCGGGCCTCCCAAGTATATATTCTCTTGGAGAATCAGTATACATCCTCACACACTCAAAAATGCTTAGACTAATGGCCTTCCCAAGAGATGAACCTTTAAGTGTGGCTCTCTTACCCGAAGCTGACAAGAACCATATCCTCAGTAATAATGGTTAGTTATCAGTCAACTGAGTGCGAGTATTTTCGTGACTCACATGAATATTATTCTGTAGCAACTTTCATAGACCTGGTTGAGGCACCCAGAGTTCACTGTGCCCCTCTTTTGATATTTTCACAGCCGATAATCATACCGTCAAGTAGCGGCCGTCGACAGTTCGTTTGCGATGATCTCTTTCAGCCAGAGAAGATCATATCTATGCCATTAGACTTATGCTTGGAAAGTCAGCGGGTAATAAATGTCTACCAACTGAACGACAATCGAATCCTCTTAATAGTTGCCAACTTTGTTGTAAATACAACCGAAATCTACCTTGAACATATTTGCCAAATCAACGCAGCATTGAAAACGCATACCCCCGTCCTGATTTTCAACGATGTTTATGATTTGACAGCCATTGATCAGACGAAATACCTGTTGGCTTTGTACGACGCAAAGCGCGCTGAGGTATGGATATTTCTTCTCAGAGTTCATTATCGGTTGTCTGACTTTCCTTTAAGCTGCATACTGTATCTCTTCTACAATACAGTAGAGCCGCCACCTTGATGGAATGCAAGCTCAACATGGCGCCTATCTTTCAGAGCCATCCAATAGCTGTGTGGCGTATCTTGTTTCACCTTGGGACATTTGATCTTTGTTTCGTTGAATCCGAGTCCGTTACCCTGACGTACAATTTGCGAACTGGGAGGCTCTCTGGTGGGGGGCACCCAAGGAAAAACAGTTCATCTGAATCCTTAAATGGAAGTATTCTCTCGTTAGATACAACACTTGGCTTGCCGGAACCCGTAAACTGTGGCTAGATCGATCTTCGGGTTTGAGTAATCATATGCCCACTTCCCACTCAATTGCTTGTACATCCAAGCATGTTGGGAGATCGGTACGGAAACTGTCTATGCTCTGGCAAGTATGGTTGGCCCTTCATGGCTACTTTCAGTAAGTAGAGGATTGGCTAAGATGCTTGACCTATGGAGCCTACAGTGGCCTTGACAAGACAGGACACACCTTGCGTTAGCCCGTATTCTACCAAAAACCAATAAAATTCATGTATGCATTTCATTGATGTAATGCGCATGGTAGCCATCAATATTTATTTGCGGAGTTCGCGGACACTGTCTACCCTACAACTTCAGCGGCCTTCTCTAGCTCAATAACTTGTTCAAGTGGCATATGATGGAACTTGACAGAAAACCCAAGTTCCTTAAATTTCAAACTTATCTCGGGGTTGACAGGTTTGAAAGAGCCCTTGGTGGAAAACGATAGCTTCTCATGCTTGGAGATAAAATGTTCAAAACTATCGGCAATGACGAATTCCACATGTTCCAAGCCAGTTTTGTAGAAGCTCCCTGTCTTTGGAGAAGGTAGCTCAATAACTCTTACTTCACGAACTTGCTTCGAAATGGGATCGGTGACCAAGATAGGGTTGTTTAATTTAAAGGTGGCAATAGGTCTACCCCCGATGTTGTTCTCGATTAGAAGGCAGCCTTTACTGCTTAGTTCAAGTTTGCATTCCTCATATTCAGAAAGACTTTCCACTCTGTAACAAACATGGTCCATCATATTCTCGCTGACGTCGATTCCATGGCCATGTAGTGTATGAAGCACTTGGGTTACGAAAGGAGTGACATCTTTTTCAAGTGCCTCAATTACGCCCATGTCAAGAAATATGAAAGGTGTGAGGAGAATGCCTCGGCCTCGGCCGCAGCGCCATTTTTGAATATGGGTAAAAAAATTCTTTGTCATCAGTTGTGTTACACGATCTTACATTAATTAAATGTCAATTGTACAATTACTCAGCAATTCAGATCGCAAATACACAACATGGGCCAGGGAGGTGGACAAAATTTTCTTGTTGCTTTTACATTTATGTGAATTGAAGGATTTAGACTAACAAGTACGTTCGATGCTTAAAATATATACATTAGCAAAAGGAAGAGACACACTGCGATAACGATTGATAAAATAATGGTATCTCTGCGTTTGCGGCGTCCGATTCTGCCAATGAGGGAGTTAATACCTGGTAATTGGTCTATAACCAAAAGGAACGATGAGTTTCAATTTCAAATTAAATATTCAAGCGAGCATTTTAAACAATTGCTTACTGGTTACTGAAGACATTCGTTGCTTAGCGTTGGCGAGGATTCCCTTTTGTTGAATTAAACTTTCTTGAGTACTGTAGGCTTGTCTAGAACGGTTCAAAAGTCAGTGGTAAAGCTAATTTAAGCTTGTATGCAAAATGAAAATTTCATTACTCCAAGGTCATATCAATCATGGTACTGGAGTTGTCAATACGGTCGCGCTCTGCTAATAATTGATCGAACTCGTCGTTATGCTGTCGAGTACCACTATATTGACAAAGAGAGGTATTCAAGGGTTAGCACATATCTGGTCAACCATAACAAGGATGTTACTTCATACCTCGAGCCGCCTAGAAGTTCTTGGTGCTTTCTGGCTGCCTCTACATTTGCCTGTTCAAGGGGTTGAGAAGTCTGAGTTGCGCAAGAGTATCAAAGTAGCATCTACCTGGGTTTTCTTGAATTCCTTGTTATAATCGTACAGAATGTCTCTATGTCTTTGTAGCAGATGAAGCATTGATGGATTTATCAAGCTCTGCTCAGTTTCATTAACTATAGTATCCATAGTAGAAACAATATTTGAGAGCTTTGAAAGCACTATGAGTAGATTGATTTGAAGAAATGTGCCAGCTATGAAAATACCTTGTCTAGCAGTGCTTCTATATTCTCCTCTGCCGCGTGCAGATTCCTATTCTCTCCATCTTGAGATTCAACTGCAGTGGACTTCTTGTTGGCCTTGGCCAACTCCATGAAAGTTAGCAACTTGTGATCAATGTCATTTTCAATAAGTCGAGCCTGCTTTCTAAGCTCTTCCCAAGAAGCACGCTCTTTGTTTAGTGAAGAAGGAGCGTTTGGGGTTGGATTGCGTCTAGGTAAGAAATCATCAGACATATTAACTGTAAAGGAAGGGAGCGGTGTCGCCAGGATGATACGATTCAATTTACTAGCCTATGTGTTTTGTGATGGCTGATTTCATTCGGATCAAACAAGCGCTTGATTCACATGAGATAGTATCCAATGATTTTGAGCAAATGAATAACATTTCGAGGTAAAACTGGGCTATTTTCCTAATGCAGCCCCACGTAGGATGAAAGCATACCTTAGTGTTTAGACCATTCCCAATACTTCTAGTTCCTAACAACCAAACCTTTCTTGGCTTCACTGTCAGGAAATCGAGGGTAGAAAATAGCGCGAAACTAGGCTTTCACTGGGATCGACTGCAATCGCTACGATGTCACAAATTCGATTTTCAGGATTTAGCTAGCTACTAGCTACACCTGATTCTCACTTCTTGATTTTGTGATCACTCGTGTTGGTTGACTGGCTTGGATCTCTCCGATTCTTAGTAATTATATGCATTTGTCCAAAACCATACTATACAGTTGTGTCCCCAAAGGAAGCTTCAGTAATCGCTAGTATTCATCCAACTTCGTGGGATGACGTGCATTCCTTGGCTTGTGTGCCCGAGGCCAGGCTTTTGTTGCATACTCAAGGCATTACACTAGATTTTATTGACCCATGAGAAGTCTGGCAATAGATTGGATGTACAGGCAGTCAGCACCCATGCCATAGGCCATTACCCCGCCAAAGATATCCCGGCATGTTGCAAATACGCTCAAGTGCTAAAGGGGCAACCTGACATGGCACAGCTGCAAAAGGAAGGTGGCGTCTCAACTATTGCACGCGGTATTTGAGAGTATTTTATGCTGGCTTGATTGTTGCTCATTTGTTAGGATTCTAAAGAAGATCTTCACTCTTGCAATTCTGTAAAAGCCGGAGTTTACCTCCCTGCGAGGTTTCACCCTGAGCCAGGCTTGAGTCATTCATCTGCCGAATTCAATTGGACTCGAACCTACGTTGAACTGGTCGAATGGCTGAGCCAAGGTTTGGTGATGAATTCCACTTAACCCGGTAAAGGTCAGTTATTGGAGTCCAGTCAGGTGAGCGAGGAAGTGGGTTTCTGGGTGTGTGAAAATGCGTACTTTGGCATATGATTTTCATCAGTCAGCTCTTTTTCCCACATCTTTCTTGAAAGGGTAGGGCTGGCATCTGTTATGCATTGCATCAAAATTAGGATCAATTCAACATAGAATCCATCACACTCTTCCCTCATTTGCACAATTGAGGGACTTCGCTTGCTGGCTTGTGACCTACTGTCGTAGTTCTACTGGCGCTTATAAATGCGATGCCTCGTTGTAAACTATCATTATTCTTGCATTCACATATACGCTAGCTAAATCTACGTATACTCTGATCCCTCGTCAATCTTTAGTATTTCGTCACCCAGTTGCATTCCAAAGTTAAAATCATTCTTTCACAACTAGCGATTTTCCGAGAGGAGCTATGACTAAAACGAAGGAGCTACCGTTGGTATCGACCGTGCTCTTCTTAAATCCAATCGCGTATGGGTTAAGAGATAGTATGTTTTATGTGCTGTACTTTTCTCTGATATGGATCATGTTGCAATGGAAGGGGCCGGAAGTCTGGAGTATGTTGTGTGATAATTTTAGTGAAAAGACAATGTTCATATGGATTTCATTTGCTCTCACTACCTCGGTCTATTGGATATATGTTTTGCTACTAGGTGTGCTGGATTTATATCAGTTTCCAGCAATGTTCTGGAAATATAAAGTTCAGCCTGAAAAAAAGCCCACGACAGAGTGGTATTACAAGGCCGCTAGAAACGTCTTATCAAATCAATTTCTCGTCAACATTCCATTTGCAATGGCGATCTATCCCCTATTCCGTATGCGAGGTCTCGAGATTGCTACCAAGCCGCCGACTTTCGTCGAGTTCATCGCCGACCTGATGGTCTTCTCTGTGGTTGAGGAGTTTGGATTTTACTATGGACATAGGCTACTTCACTATCCAAAGCTCTACAAATATATCCACAAGAAACATCATGAATTTACTGCACCAATCGGAATCGCAGGTAACATGAGATTATCAGCTTGGCATTCCGATCTTGAGAAATTGACAATCTGTTGTTTCTAGCTATTTACGCACATCCTGTGGAGCATCTTTTGTCCAATATGATACCCCTTCTTGCTGGGCCGTTGATCATGAACTCTCATATGATCACAGTGTGGATTTGGCTAGTACTTGGAATAATGAATGCAGTCAACTCTCATTGTGGTTTTGCTCTCCCAGGAATGCCAAGCCCGCTCGCGCATGATTTCCATCACCAACAGTTCAATAATAACTTTGGTGTATTAGGATGTAAGTTTTCCTACAGCCCTGCCCCATTCAATTATTCATCTAACTTGACTCGATAGTTCTTGACTTCTGGCATGGGACGAATAAGAATTATCTGAAGTATATGAATGAGCGTAAGCAAGAATGAGCCAATGCTGGTCTGTCATATGCTATTGCTGTTGCTTGCTGCTATCTAAATTTAGCCGATGCCAAAGTGGCTCGTAATAAATCGAGAGTCGTTTGTTAAAAAAGATGCACCTAATAGTTGGCCTGTACTAGCTTGGCTTCATGCTAATTGTCCATTGAGTGCATGCGCCATCCAATTCGAATACCATTTCAATATGGCCAGAATTGGTCAGCGATCAAATCTTATGATGTTCTTACTAGTGCATTCGCCTCACAGTGTTTATGCGATTTCGTTCGGCCATGCTCACTGCGAATTATCGTTTGTAGAATTGATATACGTAATTCAATTCAGCAGTACCGATAAACTGATGGCAGTCCTGAATTAAGCCATTGATTTGTTGCACACAGTATCCGCAATGTGCAAAATCTTCCCACATTCTTAATCCTCACCATGACTCCATCTATCACCTATTTGGCAACTATACTCTTCATTCTGAGAAGATATCAATATTCCCTCCAAAGTCATTTTTATCACCTTTTATATCGTCTATCTGGCTCTCTTTCGTCCATATGCAATCCAGCCAAACAAATGCCTGGCTCAGCAAGGTTGATAGAGTGCTAGCCAACTTGCTTCGAGAGCAGCCACAAGATGCAACAGGTCCCTTAGCCGCTAAAGTAGCGGCGACTATAAAAAGTATAAAATCCCAGCTCTCGCTGGTTTCCAAAGCTAGCAAATATACGCTCTTTCTTCCAGACACTGTTCTGCTCTCAGTATTTTCTTTCTTCGAGAATCAGGGTGATTACTGGGCTTGCTCACTGGTCAATAGAGAGTGGAACAAGGTGGCTACTTACGAGTTATGGAAATCTCCAGTATTTTTCTCTGAAAATGCACTGGAAAGTTTTGAGAGAACTGTTGCTTACTCTGAGAAAGGTTTGTGTTGTAATATTGTGTTTGGTATAGTATTGACTAAATATTATGTGAAATGTAGCCGAATTGGTACTGTCATTAGATCTCACTATTTATCAATGGGATTTTTGGACAAATACTAGAATAGGGCTACTCTTGGAGTCTCTACCAAACCTGACGTCCATTCGCTTGCCTAAGCTTTCCTCTGGTTTAGAGTGTCCGACTGTACCTAGAGATATTATCAAAAATTTGAGATATTATGAATACTACGATACTACCATGGACCCTACAACTGGATTAAGAAACCTAATCGCCGTACTCAAGAATGCCCCCAACCTCGAAGAGCTAGTTCTACTTCGGCAAAATTACGCAAACTCTTTCTTGGGAAAGAGGCTGGTTGAAATGGTGGAGGAGCTGCCTACGCTAGGGGCCCTTCGCACCATGAAATTCTATGGCCCTCGACCTGGAATCGAAATTTTATGTGCTTTATTACTGCACACTCCATACCTGAAGTCTCTAGCCATTCCCAGAGAAAATATCACCGAGGAGTTTGTAGAAACACTCTTTACCTCTTGCCCGCGTATTGAGAAGCTGAATTTTGCTGGTTGCACCCTAAGCACTGATTCATTCGACAAACTGGCTGATAGACTAGTAGAGATGAATATGTGTGGAGTATCACAGAGAACACGCAATGCAGATATGGCAATTGCCAGATTGATAACACAAGGGAAATCCTTGGAGAAGCTAGACTTGTCTGGAAATGACTGCATTGCACCAGGCCTAATGGAACTGGACAACCCTGTTGATCTTATGAATATCAAAGAACTTAATCTTTCTGGTTTAGACAGAATGCCAAATTTCGACACCACTCTCTGGGGAAAGATACTGAGTTGCGAAAGCAATGTTCAGGTCTTGAGATTAGACATGAATTTCACAGTGGACGATAAGATCGGTATGTTGATAGCCCAGAATTGCACCCAACTGCGTCACCTTGATATCAGCTCCACTAGCATCACCGATGCTACTGTGGTGGCTATTCTAAAAGAATGCGGAAACAACTTACGGCATTTAGGCATTGCTGACATACAAAATAGTCGCCAGACAAGAAAGACATTGCAGGCTATCAGTGAGCACTGCAAAGTTCTAGAGGAGTTGTTAATATCTTCCGACGGAGATATACGTCCAGTGAGTTCGGCTATACTGGAATTCCTTCGAAAGCATGGGCACCGTTTACGCTTCCTTAGTATCCCCCATTGGCCTCTGCTTGATGTAGAACTGAGCTCCATTGCACATTGTTGCTATATGACCATTAGTGGTCTAGAGTTTCGTAATTCCCCCGAGCTTTCCAACAGAGCATTTTGGCAATTAATGGCTAATTGTAAAAGATTACGAAAATTGCGAGTGTTGCCATTGTCCTCCTCCACAAGGGGAGGAATTTCCCCTGGGCTTATAAAAGAAGCCATCGAAAGCATCGTATTCAAATGAATACTATCCAAGAAACGTAAACCAGTGAATTCTTTTTTGTTCCAAACCCCCTCTCCTTCCCAGTCCAATAGGATTAACAAATGACAACCACACCTAAAATCAACTAAAAAAAGTCACAGATGACTTCATCTGTGCCACCTTGGATATGCTAGGATTATATCCCATTCTACATCCAATAAGGATGGCTGATGGCAGATGGCATTTTCTAATATTCTTGATTACTGATTGATCTTTCTACGGAGATGACACATTTTACTAATATATATAGCCCGCTTTACCAGCCTGCACTTCACATCATGAGATTCTATTTTCGAGCGGGATTCACTTTAGCAACCACATTTCTTTTCCTTGTGGGGGCTGTCAACTCAGTTCACATTGGCCAGCCTGATGAAGATGACTTTGAATATATGCAGCGCACTATTGACTACACTCTTTCCGTCGGAAAATGTTTGGAGCAGCCTTTTGGAGCATCCATCGTTCGTAAGAAGACAGGAGAAGTGCTATGTTATGGTGTAAATACAGTCAGCCAATCCCCTACTTGGCATGGCGAAACTAAGGCAATTGAGAATTGTGCCGCCATTTACCCAGACCAAGGCAACAATGCTACCTTTTGGAAAGAGTTGACCCTGTATACCACAGGTGAACCTTGCCCCATGTGTTCAACAGCTATACTATGTAATTGCTTCTTTGTCATCTTTTGTTTTATACGTCTTCTAATGATTCATGCTTAAATAGGGTCTCGTATTGGCCGATTAGTCATCTCTTCACCAATGGAAATCTTTTCGAAGACTGGATTCACCCATATTCCTTTGAAGTACTCTGAAATCGCTAAGCAGCTGAATAGTGACTATTTCACCGACCTGGAAGTAGTGGAAGGGGTTCTGGCTGAAGTCACTAATCCTTGGTTCGAATGGCAGTACAAAGAAGACGGTAAATGCCCACCCGGTTGCTATAGAGAAGGATCCAAATGTGTCGAAGCTCCCTCAACAATGATTCCCGAGACAGACGATAATCAGCCACCGGCTGACATCAAGCAAGAGCTCTGATCATCACCCTACAAATAGGTGCTTTAGTCAATAAATAATTTAAGCCTATTATCCCAGCCAAGCACTGTTCATATCGCTTGTTGTCATCATTTTACCAACCACATGCAGCCATCCAACCTCAATATAGAACTGATGGGAATATCATTCAAATTCTACATAAAATATGGGCGCTTTTACTTACCGCTGGCATGTTGAATGGTGAGAGTATGTATTCATGGCACTACCATTGCTACCTGGTAGTATGCTGGAGATGGAGAGGCACCTCAAATGATGTTGCCCAGGAAAAGCGGGTTTGGAGCAATCGTTAGTCACTCGCGCCGTAACCATGCTTTACTAATGAATGACTAATTTTGTGAATCCCATTCCACTTAATCCCTAAGTCATCCCTTTCTATCTAAAAGTTTATTGATAACCGTTCATCAATATGACTTTTAATCCTTATTGTGGATTCAATGACTCACGAAGCTATGTTGGCATTCAATCAGTATTAGTATGGGGATCCTCATCAGGACAGAAGTGACAAAATGATGTATTTAACGAGGAATAGTGTACAATATGATATAGCCAGGTGATTTGGATGGGCCGGAATGTTAGGTGCAGAAAATCAGAATCTGTATATGGTAGATTCAGAGCCGTAGGATGTATGATACACGGGTGTAAGGATTGTTAAATACTACCTCCACCTAAGATTTCTTTCACGTAGAAGTATGTACCGCAACAATACTTGCTCGTAACGAACAGCAAGGGAACGATGGTAGGCAATTTCTGCAGCGCTTTTGATACGTGGTTGACTCCTTTGGACAGATTCTATTCCCTCAGCCCTGCCTACATGACTGTTCCACTTCTGGCGACTTGTCACCCTTTGGTTCGTTCCTGGCTCCTGGGAAGCATGCTGTACTCCATTTTTATCAACAGCAGTTCCATCGTTGTCATTTTCGACGTAAGGGTTGAGAGGTAAATTAATCAGCAATTCTCTACATCTTTGGTCGAATTGTGAAGAGATAGATTGCGAATGCTGCAACAGCATGGTGTTCAAGGCTCTATGTTCTCGTTAGTAGATCTAGAGGTTGCAATGAGTTTGGTCTAATTCGTTTCTCATGCTCTATTGCCTACGCGTATATATATATATATATATATATATACATTTGAATTGAGAGTCATTACATCATATGACGAAGTGAGGATCAGAGTATGATCTGCAATATAATGTAATATGTGCCTAATAACAGTGATTTGGTAAAGGAATTTCGAAAAGCATGTGCACCACTTAGCCAATTGCTGTGAACTCAGCCAACATTACTAGTTGGCTGAATCATCAAATCAGTGGTGAGGCACAGGCCACTATAGTCCAATGATATTAAATTTACCCAGTCAGTTGGCCCTCCAAATCGGATTTTTGTGGAGTCATCATAAATCCACTTCTACATCAGCCTCTTTACGATACTCTAGTACCCAATTGCGGAATGCTGGGCTGCCAATAACGTTGGGCCATATAGGCATAGCATGAGCCATGTATCAATTAGATGATCCCAGGCGGAAGGAGCGTTGCTCTAAGACTCAATGGGCCGAGGTATGACTAAAATAGGTAAATGTGGAAGATTAAATTTGCTAAAGTCATAAGTCTTATCAGTAATTGATCAACCTCAGGTGGCAACTTGAAGCATTCTTACTTTCCATATGCAAATCTACCAAGTAAGCGTTGTCAACATGTGCGATGAAGTGTTGCTTCGAGAACAAGTATGATGACTCATCAGTCTAAATGCCATCGTAGTCGCACATAAATCGATGTGTAACATTCATCGTGATCCAGAATTCGCTCTAGTCACAAAGCTTGGACCAGCAACCACCAGGAGGATATTCATGACATGATTTTCTTGGAAGAGTAGCAGAAGAGCCACCACAGAGTGCAACCCAGGTGAACCAGCGATGTAACTCTCTCTTGTACAATACCTGGGGACTTTTATTCTCGTACTTTAATTAAGCGATGTTTATTCGAGCAGTGGATGGAAAATAATACAGAGGATATCCTTCGCGAAATCTATATAAAACAATTATGAATATCCACCAGTTCAACATTCAGCTGATAGATGTGAAGGTTGACTTGCAACTTTTCAACTCGACAGTGAATCCTAGGGGTCGCCAATTCCTATTAAACCAAAAATCGACTTCACATAAATGCGGTTCGGATCCGTTGATCATTGCATGGTGCAAAAAGCGTTTTGTTCCTTGGCAAGACGAAGATCTCTCTGTTGCTCAATTGTTTGGTCCACAGTTCCTTGTTCGAACGATTTCTGGAGTTCCAGGATCAGTTCTCTTCTCCAATTGAATTCCACTGAGAATATCCCAACAACCGGCTTATGATCTGATCCACGCATGTCCATCAGCGAAGTATATTGATACACTTTGACTTTTCCACCATTTCCTTTGAACAGTACCCTATCAGTCCAGGACGGTATCCGGGCTTTGCTGCTTGAGTCATAGATGTCTGGGTCACTTAATGGCTCCCCATTTGTACTTGGTGATGGGTTATGTGGGACTACGTCAAATTTATAAGTGGGCGGGAAATTTACTAGTCCCTCATCAAATCCATCAAATACATTTCCACTTGAACGTTCGATCATCAGCTGCTCACGCGCGTGGAGATACTACATGATGGAGAATTAGATTCAGGAGGCAAAACACATATCCAAGATGGATGCACCTTTAGATCGCCTTCTTTTAACTTTGCATCTATAACCGATCTCTTCTCCATGACTCGATAATTTAAATCACCGAACCAGAAAGTATAATCAAACCGATCGCTTACAAAGGCCGCCTTTTCTAAGGTTAAAAAGGAGTATTATTAGAGGTCTAGCCACTTGTCGCAATTTTATAGCTACCTTTACTTGGATCATAGCCATCCAGCCGCAGCTCTCTTTCGATTCGTTTATAGTCATAGTTTCTTTCGACTACCTTGTGCTCGTGCGCTAAAGAATCCGTGTATAAGCTACGTGTTACTTACAGAGTCATTAACGTTCTGCACTCTACCTGTAAAGTGACTGTTGATGAAGAGAAATGAGGTGGTCCCAAAGAGGAGCGAGATCCCGACTCCACCTTTGTTGGCGATCACTCCGCCTATTCCAGTAGCGACTTGCCCAGAATGCTTGTCTTAATCAATAATAGTGATGAGTATTCTACCGTCTAGAATGGTTGCTTCGCTTGAAATTACCTTTGATCCAGTGCTTACACTCTTTCCAAACAAACACCGCTAAATGCAAAGCCACCATGGTTTCGGTCTTTACCAGAACGTATTGGGGTCCCAATAGCTCGATGAGTTGATTTTCCCATTCTTCCTTGGATGGGAATAGCACAGATTCTGAGATTGGGCGTTGACATTCTTGTGTTCCAATCACTAGTAGATGGTACGGATGGGTGAGACTTGTGCTTAAATACGGTGCACTATTTGTTTGTGTCCGATTCGGTGTCTCGATAAATGGATGCAATGCCTTTGGAGCGGGCTACCAGGTACGGTTTCTAGTTAGAACTGAAAGTCGAGAGAATTTCCATTAAAATGACCTACTTTGCCGTACATATTCCAAGTACCAACAAACACTTTTAACGAATGCTTATCCGTCGTCTCATTAGGGTGATCAAATAGTGACGAGTATCTCTGGGTCTCCCTGTACTTTCTTTTTTGAAGTACAGTTTCAAAAGCGCTGAAGAAATTTTTGACTGATTTTGATATGGTTGGGTATCGCATGGTGGAGGACTTCAGTTTTTCTGTGTTATCTTGCTCCCCATCTTCAACCCGGATTCTGGGCTTTGGTGCTGGCAAGGATTTTCTTCGATCCAATTCTACATCGAGAAATATGCGTTAATATGCTTGTCGCAATGTCTACGCTCAAATCAACATGGAGCCAAAATGAAGTTTAGGGTTTACCAGCTAATTTCTTCTTTCGCTTTTTTCGTTCTTTTCGTATCCTCTGCTAGACATTCCATAAGTATTTGGATCATTTCTCTCAATATCTACAGGACATCTCGCTTACCCGCTCTTCCCAGCGGATTCTCTTCGTTTCGTCGCTATCCCTTTGTACCGACCTTATTGGGCCAAGGGGTTCTCTGATTCCGTTGCTACGTCTAATCTTGCAAGACGTCCTGGCCGCAATGTTGTTATCATTAACTGAAGCGAGAGACTCCGCTACTTCGGTAGAAATTGAATCAGATTTGTCTTCCTCCTCTATCTCGGTGCTCTTCGAGCTTGTACAGCTACTATTACTTTTAGTGATTGTGTGCAAGCTGAATTCTCGCTTCTTACTTGATTGCCCAGGTGTAAAGAATGGTGTCTTGTTTGCCAAAGCCTGACGAACACCACTCCACAGGGAATTCATTGTTTTACTCAAAGGTTTTGTGTATATTCAATACTATTAAGTGGGCAATATCTTACGAGATATGAAGGGTTTTGTTGTTGGATTTTAACGGCTAAGGCTTTAAAGTGTGATGTAGCAGGTAGTGCTTTAAAATGGGGGAGAAAAAAAGCAAAACTAGAAAGAAAACAATCGTTAAGTTAGTCGCAAGTCAGGAAGAATGGATTTCACAAAAAGCAAATCGATTGACTTTCGTTAGACTCTTACATTTGAATTGCTTCATAACGAGCCTTAATGAGTGGGTTGCTATTGGCTCAGTACGTGTATATATATTAATGCTCAACCAATACTGGAAATTGACTGATGCATGAATTATATTGGAAGAACCTTAAATGTAAATGAAACAGTCTTAGTTACTATTCTGAGACTCGCGATTCAATTCTTTCTATTATGCTTCGGCTAGGTCGGCAATTGGTATTACGCTTCCAAGTGTTATACACCAGGATATTTGAACAACTTGATAGCAACCAGACATTGCTCATTCCCGTTATTAAAATTGAAGCCGGAAATTCATCTCATATGTCATATATCACTTGTGCTCACTGCTTGAAATATCGATGACGTTATAGATTTCATCGACGTGGGACACTCATCAGGATTGCAAGAACTCTGTGATTCCCACCTTTTACGCACACATCACTGTATCCATGCTCAAGAACACATGAGTGGTTATTGAATAACATCTTGGACTCCTGTAGCACTTTTTGTAAGCCGATCACCCAAGCAGCAACCTACAATAGGGATGACTGACTGCAGTATGACTAGGCTAAATGCAAAAGCAGGTTGTATACAAAGAAAGAACAAAGACCACTAGAACTGGACTTGAGGCTATATACGCTATACTACTCCAGGATGAAAAACAACATTGCCATATAAAAAGAAAGCGGAATTGTCTACCGGTTCTGCGAATCATAACAGGTGTGTAGTTTCAACCCATGGTGTTAGCACCATTCTAAAGTAGGGATTGGTGCTAGTGCTTCTCCATAGCTAGGCCAGGGCTGCTATGAACAAAAGCATTGGTACATTGTCATACATCTGATGGTAGCCACTAATCCAATTTTAATTGAGACTTAAGGCATATCGACACATTGTCTTTGGATTCATATAACTATATATATATATATATATATAAGCATGCTTACAGCTAAGGTGGGATGGTAGTTGCATTATAATGATACAACCGTTCATGTTTCTTTACAGCAAGTCTTGTATAATTACTGTAGTGAGTCAGAGATTATTTAGTGATCGTATATGATATCATGTTATGATTAAGTGTCACTATAAGTCTAGACATCCGGAGTCCTGCTGAGGTTAAAACCAACCGGAGAGTCATAAGAAAGGTATAGATTGGTACCGCTCCTGGGGACAAAGGCCAACGCATCATGTACCCATAGACACTGTTTAATCGATGAATCGGATGCTCCAGGTAACTCTTTTATGGTCTGATGCTTGGGAAACCGACTGACCTCAATATTTCTATGATTCTGTATTGAACAGGGCATAGTCGCCCCATCGGGGTGGGTACCTTTCTCCTTAGGGATATGAATGGCAGCATCCTCTCTAGAAATATTGCCTAATGCAGCTCTCCTATTCATCCCATCTTCCCCCTCCCTGAGGAGTCTCATCTTGCGGATGAACTTTTCCACTCTGGTAGTCATAGGTGTGGCGTCCCTGAAGCGTTCAGTGAATTAGAGCTCAAGAAAAAAAGGTATCTATTCATTAGTACTACTGATGTACATCCTAATTCCCCCTGATTTCGTTCAATCGCCACCAGATCCGTATTGATGCAGTTCTTTGTTCACTGTATATATATAGGACATGGGAATGGCCACCTTCATTTAATCAAGCACTTGAACTTTAGCCCACTATTTTACGCAGATCATGCTCCTATGTTGCTTTCGGTCAAAATCGTATTCACGTATGGTTGATGTGAAGCCTGCCACCTCCAACTTCTTGACCTCGATCAATGTTTATTCAAGCCGTATAGTATCGGTTGTTGAAGCACTCGGAGATTACCATGGAGATGAAAAGCTGACTGATGCGTTATCATTTTCAAAGGGAGATATCATTCATGTAATTGAAAAGAATGATGATTACTTTGTGGGATTTCTGCAGGATGACCCGGCCAAAAACCTTGGCTCGTTCCCGGCAAATATGTGTAAAGTAAGCATACCTTGGCTCAGGGAAAAGTGGGTAGAAACCGGCCCAGTTTCCCATGATGACGACGACTCCTCGATTTCCTCTCTTGCCACTGATGACTTCCAATATATAGACCCTAGTCACATCATCCAGTCACCTAAATACTCGATGAGTGCACCAACCTATGTGAAGGTAATCATCTGAGATAGCCAACCACAATCTGCCGGCTAGGTTGTAAAGTTTATCCCCTCGCTCAAGGCCTTTATCTGAAATAGAAAAACACCGAAGAGATGGTCTTCTCTTCATATTGCGTCTACTATCCTTTGTTCAACAGCGATTAGTAACCCCTTCATCCAACCCTCCTTGATTTCCTTTGGCAGCTTGGGGCCTTCAATGTATGTTGATATTCATGAGGCCACCTTGGGCTTGACCCTTACACACTACTGTAACACATGGGCCTCTGCGATCGGAATTTCAGATGGTATTCACCTACCGTTTCCTTATGTATAGTCAATTTATTGTGTAATACTGGAATTTCACAATTATTATTATAAAATCGAATCAAATCCATTACAATACAATATCCAATCTCCGCAGCTATTATTGATTCTTGAATCACATGTATCGGTGTTGGAGGTGTGTGAGTGATGCTGAACCTAAACGTCGAATGGGTTGCAATGGCACGCAATTGCTACCAGGGGGAAGGATAGGGCTGAGCCCAGAGCTAGTCCAAGAGTTAGCATGAGAGTCAAGATAGTGCCGGCCAGCTCTTTCTGTGACTTGGCTACTTTTTGGGGGCCAGCCATCATGATCAACGAGCTAAGATAGCCGTTGGATATGGCAAATAGGAGTAGAAGTATCATATAGATTAAATCGTCGGCAACGACTAATGGGAGGTATCTAACCCCATTAAACATCAGGTTACTACTCAAGAAGATCGGAATAAATAGGATACGTGCAGCTGAGCTTAGCAATAGTTTTCTCTCGTCAGAGAACACAAAGTGTTCATTTCCTGGTAAGCTTCTTCCTATCCAGTCACCGATGTTGAACACCAGAAAATGGAATTCTATGAACAGCTCCTTGAAGAGGCCTTGACTGTTAATCGATCGAATTTTGGAGGTAATGGATGGGAACAATCCTAAAGTGACCAGGAAGATCAGAATTATCGCAAGCACCAACGAGCGAATGGAATGGAAAGTTTGCGAGATCGACTGTCGGAAATTGACTGGATTCAAGCGAGGGTGGTCCCGATCACTGTCCTCCAGTGCGCTTTTTTGGGCGATGTAAAATTCGTACAATGGTTGGCGTTCAAGCATGTAATAGGACCCGAGTGATATGACTGCAACGAGTAGCGAACAGATGAAATACATGTAAACCCGATATTGGAGCGCATCATCAGTATTTCCGCTGTTGTTGGAGTTTTTCGCTGCGATGGCACTTATGATCTGGGTGGCGGCGACAGAGGTTCCCACAAAGCCTTGTCCGCTACAGAAGATACTGATTACCGACTATAACGCGGTGCTCGCCAGGTACATCATTCCATACCTCATAACAGCCTGCATATATATGGGCGCAAAATCTGACACCAACCCAAATACCGCATTTTGTAAGTACGATGTGGTAGCTCCAGAACATACAAGTAATGCCATAACCAGGTAAAACGAGGCATCTGGAGTGATATGGGGATTCACAACCAGGTAGATGCATACCGCAAAGATCAAGACGTTGGTGATCAGTGAGCTAACGATTCTACGCGGGAAATTTGCCTAAGAGTAGGTTTAATGCAAGATTCAGGGCACGTGTTCCTGATGGGACCAACCTCTTTTTGGGTAACCAAAGCCCAGGTAAGAAAGCCTAGATTTGAAGTCATAAAACATATCGAGAAGTAGTTTTGAAAATTGTTGGCGTAGGCGGAGCCTTGAAATTTCAAATGAAAGTATTCGGAAGCAGTTATGAAGACTGTGAACAACAAATCAGTTCAATTAGAGATCAGGTGCTAACATATATCAGCTGTTAAGCTACTACCATTCCAGGGCAGCAACATGGCCGCTCCCTGCAGTAGGAAAATAAAATACACTAGACGATAATTGTCCGGAGGTGGCTGTAGTAAAGGGACAGGAATGAGCTCTTCCTCAGAATCAACCTCAAAATCATCTTCTACAGGGTGGACATAAGCAGTGTGCGTGGGTTTTGATGCCATTATGGGGTCACTTTCCATAACCAAGATCTAGTAAAAGCGACAGAACAAATAAAAATACAGGGACACTTGTGTGATGTAGAGAGTAGAAAAGAGAAAACAAAATCAGCCGAACTACCAATATAAGAATTTTATATGAATCTTATGGCAATACAGCTGATGATGTAGCCACCAAGACCGATGGATTGTCCAAGTAATCACTGTGCTGTGACTCTATTCGCTACCTTTTTTGTAACTCCTATGACTGCCACAGCCATTTCATATGATGTACCCTGATTGGTCATGCTTCCCTATTGAATAGTGGTCATTGTGAATGTGCAGTCAACCCTTGTTTCTCCCAAGTTGAAGCCCATCCATGATGGTTAGCATATGGCACTGATCCTCAAACCCCATCCTTTCATCAACCGGACCATCAAAGTGAACTCTCGCTTGGAGCGAGCTTTAGCGCGGCTTGTGCTCTGTTCAATATGAAATGGAATGGTAGCAAGCGGCAAGGACTTGAACAGTCCATTGCTTGGATTCATTTGTACCAGGTATGAGTTCCGTACAGGATGGCCGCTTGCATGTATCTGGACATAGTACCGGAGTCTATTTTCCGACTTCAAGTAGTTCTCAATGAGATAAGAGCTGACTCGTGATACGTCATACTTTTTATGCGCCCATATGCCCTCAATCGGATCTCAGGGGAAGCCATGAATTCTTACCCAGTATTTTACTGTATTATGGCAGCAGAGTGGTTACTTTCGAAACTAACACTTGATGTGGTGATGATTGGGATTAATCGGACTATCGATCGACTAGCCGTGGTGTCCACATTCGCGTCTAATCAAAAAGACCTTAGCGTTTTAATCACTTATTGCAAACATGTATTGAATCAGGACTGATTAATTGTTGGATATCACGATATCTATGATGGTATATACAGCGTAGATCGGCTCCTCATATCATTTCCATATCTCTTCTCTCCACCCAGCCTAAGAAAACCTTACGCGTTAACTTTACTCAAGATGATGAACCGCATATTGGGAAGACCACCACCACCGGAAGAGATGGTAATATCCTGCGGATTTTTCACCTGATTGGATTAAGGAATCCACTCATACTCCTCAGTCTACTGCCTCGCAAAACGGCCATCACATCTCACCTCTGACATCTATGATATAGGTTCGCAAATGGAGGCAAAGCATTCGCGCACAAGAACGGACTCTGGACAGACAAATCAGGGGGATCGAGTCGGAGGAAGTGAAGATTAAGCGGTCTATGAAACAGTTGGCAAAGAAGAAGGATATAACCAACTGTAAGATGTTAGCCAAGGAGCTTGTTCGCTCGAGAAAACAGAAAGACCGGATACACACCAGTAAAGCTCAGCTCAACTCTATTTTGATGCAGCTTCAACAGCAGCTCGGTAAGTTGTTCAATTCCCAGGTTGGTATGCACACTTATCGTTAAAAAAGGCTCTTTTTGCTTTTGTAGCCACCTTAAAGGTTGCCGGTTCTCTCCAAAAGAGTACGGAAGTAATGACTTTGGTCAATCGCTTAGTTAAACTCCCAGAGATATCCCAGACCATGGAAACAATGGCAATGGAGATGACGAAGGTTTGTTTGTCGTGCAAGCCTCCAAATGAGAAGTCCTGTATTGAACTTTTATTTTTGTAGGCTGGCATCATGGAGGAAATGATAGGCGACACACTAGATGCATTTGAAGACGAAGATATTGAGGAAGAGGCTGACGAGGAGGTTAACAAAGTACTGTTCCAAGTTACTGAAGGGCTACTTGGCGAAGCCACACCTGTTGGTGCCCCACTTCAGTCAGAAGCCGAGCCTGAAGAAGAACCAGAGCTTGATGAAATGCAAGCTAGATTATCCGCATTACGTGCCTAATTATAAAATAGGCTAATTCCTTGTTCTTTATTTCTGATTAATATTTCTTGCTTGTATTCCATCTTCTAAACTTGATGCCCACAATAAACCACTGTTCGCACAAAATGACCATGGGGCCTAGGCTGACTTGCATCGCTCGAGAATCGCAAGCTTGGCAGAGTTTGTATCATATCGATTCTCCTTGCCAAGACGCTGAGCGCTCGCCTACACCCGCTTCGAATCTGTGTCCGATAATCCCATTTCTTTGATTTGTCCAGTTACTTGAGTTCACGTTTTGATTGTATCATCCATCCTCATCCTTATCCCAGACCAGCCAACTACACGAGTATTACATTTCCCGGAATGCTTGGGATCCATTTAGAATCTCCTCGGGATTACCAATGGCAACGTTCACGGGCCCGACGTGGATTGGATCGACCTATTGGAGCTTTCACTGGCCATTTGCTCACACCACCGCAATGCACTTCATGATGAACAGTGGATACCACATGGATTGGTGGTCCTTGCTCATCTCACTCGCTGCGCAACCAAACAATAAACGAGAGTGAAATCATTTGATCTGAACACCCTGGATCGAATACAAAAATGGTGTTATGTTCATGATGTCAGCCTTCACTCTTCTAGCAATGAATGGGAGTGTGAAAGCAGCAGCCATCACTAACAGAAATAGCACGATTGGGCTTCTGATGGCCCATGTGTTGCTAAAAATAGCGGAGCTCCCCCGGCTATCAGGCGGCTATGTGCTATGGCTGGAGTGGTGTTTGGTATGCAACAGATCACTCTCGCACTTGTCGTATGGTGCAGACCAACGATTGATGTTCCCTCCGCAAAGCGACCCCGCTCACTGGCATGCGGTTTAAAAGTGTTTACTGATGACAAGAAGCACTCGTGTCTCAATGATCGTATTAATTGTGAGGCTTTGACTTCCATCCTGTGGAAGCCAAGGCGATGTTGTAACATAGAATATAAATTAAACATGCGGGAGAGATTGAAAATTGAATTGGCGCAGACTATGTTACAATACCTAAGAAATGAGGGCCATACTTACATAATGATAGGGTGGGTTGTAATGAGCAAAAAAACTCCAGACTCGTAGGAATGTTTTAAGGACGGAGTGGATGTATATGGATTATGATGCAAACGCCATTTGGGCGAGGTAGATGTCAGCAACGAGCCACGACGAGGATCTTTCGGTTAAAATATACTAGTGTTCATGATAGTCGCAGATAACCAGGACACGATGTCATACAAGTTGTTCGCCACAGTCAGGCATTTATCAAGCGAGGACAATATATCTGGGCCCGAGGATATGATTTCTGCGTTCCCTTCATCCGAGGCAGACCAATATTCTTTTTCAAATATACTCAGATCATCCTCGTCGTATGCAGAGAAGTAGTCGGTGGATGAAGACCAAGGGTGGCTTTCACGGATCATCGGCTCTTGTTTCAGTCGAGTAGGTTGAATCTTCAGAATGGTAGAGTTGGCTCTTCTGGATGGATGAGTGTTGAAGACAATACCTTCTTCATCGCTAAAATCATCTTCATCAGAGCTAATGGCGACACATTGCTCTACTTGATTGTTAAACCTAAGCTTAGGTCGACTATCCTCGGGTTTGACAGGCTCTGAGCGCTCAAAGGAGCTCACTTTCCGTAAAAATACGGCGGATTTGGAAAGGGAAATGCGCGAATTTAAAAATAAATCACTGGAGTCCACTTTTTTTAGGACTGGTTTAAGTCCATCAGTGGAGGTGGCCTGCTTCAAGCTTTCGTTTGTATTGAAGATGGTTTTGGTGTGAGTATGGAAAGGCCCATAAAGCCAAGTAATATCACTGTCCTTCTGCCTAAAGGAAAACGAGTCAGCAACGTCATCAGAGATCAGGGAGGGGCAAAACTTACCAGTTGAGCGATTCGGGAGTCACTGTCATGAGGTTGTTTACTTTTTTTGCCCAACTTCTCCAACAGGCATTCTCAAGGCGTGAGCCGTTGTCTAGCGATTTCTTCGATTTGGTAATGATTTTCCAAGAGGCTTTGAGGTCTTCTTCTGTCCAGTTGTGTGATAGGTAGTCAACACACATAGAGGGCTGCTCGGTAAAGATATTTTCGGAATATGAAAGGTCGATGTGCTCCATCGCGCCGGGTTAACTTGGTAAGGTTTCAGGAATTAAGTAGTGGGGAGAATCAGCCTATGATTAGGGCTCAGTCGTTTAAAGAGACGGTTAAAGATAAATGCTAAATAGGTTTTGCAGAGTCAAGAGCGTACGTTCGACAAATGCATTAAACAACTCTGAAAATAAACACGGGTGATTTGAGACTGTAAAGTGAGTTTAACGGTTGAGGGGGACGAAACGGCTTTATAGTGCGGTGGCACCGTGTGTGGATAAACTGCAGCCAATGAATGCCGCTTTGATTCAAATATAGTGCTAATGGGTTTTTCGTAGGACTACTCAGGATAAATGATACGATGGAAGAGGAATATGATAGAAATTGGGAAAGTGATGATTTGCTAAATTGCCGAAACAGGTTTCACACTTGTTGTTTTGTCATATCAAGTGTATTGTTCCATCAAGTCCATGAGAGCCACTGCTCAATCGCAGTCAATCAAACCATCCTTTTAGATAGGAGCTGATTGCTTCAGCAGAGGAGGGCACCGATATTGCCCGCATCCGCCACTTATGCTTTCACTCCAAGGTGATGTTATCTACTGCTAATGATACGGTGGATTATGGTTTCGGTAATTGCTTAAACCTTGCTACGGCCAGCATGGACACGAACATAATGTTGATTAATCCAATCATTGATACCTGCTCACTAGATCCAATACATATATGGTATCTGCCTGCCGAAGCTAACTACATACAGTCAGCCTCTCCTGATAACACTGTATGCTAAACATGGTGGCCTGGGTTTAGAACATACAATTTAATGTGTCTGGTGGAATTGTGCATGTAGTTGCGATGCTGCTGCTTTCAGAAAGCTGTCATCTGCGGCCCAATCCGGAATGGCATGAATTTGTGTGAAGGATATGCAGGGGTTGGCTTTCTCTTTGGCTTTCCATGAAGCGAAGCTAGAAGCCCACTGCTCACATGACACTGCAAACCTCAATCAACGTAGTATGATCTATACTCTGACCAGCTGTCTCAATTTCACTACATACAAAAGAATGTCTATGTTTCAGTCTTTGTGTGTACCATTAAGAGTTCCAGAAAGCTACACTTGCCAAGTCAATGTGCACCCACTAAGCCTATTATTACAGGAACTTCTCACTTACTGTGGTGGAAATAATAGCTGTTGCGGTGCAGAGTGGCTGTATTCTGAGACTTGGTGTCATCCAACAGGTACACAATGTTTGCATCTGCCCCGGCTATTCTTGATCTCTCCACCAAAAGTGGATTAAAGTTGCACATATATTGATACTTGCTATTGCACATTGACGCTAGACATTGTTAGATCTGGATTCATTTGTACACTGACACCTATATAGCCATGAACGAGATTCGCCGGATTACGGCATATGTATAATCATCATGAAGCTGTCTTCAATGCCATTCTGGCTCGATTTGACCACCACTTACTCACTGGTCTTGCAGTGGGAAATATAGGTTGAAGCAAAGGAAGAGAAACGGCCGTTGCTGTTCTGGTTGCCATCAAATGGAATTGCAAGGAGCCGCGTACAATGCATACATCTACATACTAAGGCCGACTAGCTGTATCTACGGAGAAGGCCACGTCGACTCTGCTCAAATATGCTTCAAATGACCAGCTACGCCTACTATTTTGGAAATACCATTGGAGTTAGATCGGCCAATGATCGAGTCATCAGCGTGACAAGGCCCAGAGCTAATTGGAGGGATTTGCCACGATACTGATTGACCATTTTTGTCCTCGATTGGCAGGCGTGAAGGGGCATCCCACATAAGCCGAAGAAAAATGGGACAATTTGGGCATGCGTGTATCTTGACCTCACGTCCCAATGGATTTCTCTCGTATAGATATGACTAATCAAGTAAATCGTTTTCGCCATAAAACAAGGATTTAGTATGGACATCCTTCATTGGCGACATCTGATATTTTGGGTTGAGACCTTCAAACCTGGCATGGCCACAGATGAAGAATCGAGCAGGCCATGACTGCTCTATCAGAGTGGATGTCCTATGGAAAGGAATCCCTTTTTTGGTTTACCTGCTGCTCAATCCAAGGCATGCTACGCAGTAGGTGTTGATGATCGCGCGGCCAGTACCATGGCTCGATTGCAAGGTCAGGTGGCGCAGCATGAAGAAAATCACCCCCAAGATGCATCGTTATATAAATGGGATTCCAAAAGGCGAACAATCCTGACAGCAGGCATGTTGTGCGTATACATCCTGGAAAATTTGACAGGGACCACAAGAACCTATGTCGGGTTTACTGTGGATCTCCGAAAAAGACTACGAAAGCACAACCGAGAGATCGTAGGGGGAGCAAGGGCTACAGAAGGTAATTCTCGTTTGACGGTATTGGAGACATGTTCAGACCTGATCCTCATTTTTCACGACTCCTGCAGGTCGGCTCTGGAAGCCATTCCTGGTGATAACTGGATTCAATTCTAAGAAATGCGGCCTACAGCTCGAATGGAGAGTGAAGCACCCGCCCAGAACATGGTCTCAGTCACGCTCGAGCAAGGGACCAGGTCGACGTCGACGTCGGTTGAAAAACCGCTCGAAGAGCATTATCTTTCCTAGATCAATATTCCCAAATGCTAAACCAGCTAATATCTACAAGGAAAAATTCGTTAAGATTTCTTGTGCCAAATTACCGCGAAAGATGTTTTTGGCTTATGCAGTGTGCGCTATATTGCATCTTGACAAGTGGACCAAAAATGCCATCCCTTTGGCTGAGCAAGGCGACATTGTGCTCCATTGGGATGATATCAATGACTTGGAATCGATGCAGGCTCCTTGGCCGGATCATGTTCAACATAAGCAATTTGACTGGGCCAATTTCAACCCACAGCGCCCTACGAAGACTGATAAGAAATCTCACCAGTCTCTTGACTCTCCTACTCCAGAGCGCATACCGGGCACAGATGCTGATACTACCCAGATCAATGAAACCCCACCCAATGAAGTGCACTCAAATAATAGAAATGGCGAATCCCCTGCTTCTCCATTTACCGATGTTTCCATCTCTCCTATAACACCTCGCAGCCAAGGGGCTTATGATCCTCCTTTGTATTCTCCACTAGAAGCCAAGTCTAAAAAAACAGCTGAAATCGCCCAGCAAGTATCCCCAGTGGGATTTCCGCCTCTGAGAAGATCCCCAAGAATCAAGCAATTAAATGAGAGGCTAAAAAGCAATGGTATGGCGTAATCTCTCTACAAGCACTCGGATTATCAAGCGATTTGTAATGTTGGGTAACTTTGAAAGTTACCCCGATTCAATCTCACTTGTAGTAACCGCAATAAACATAGACCAGAGTTAAATATATATCCGTAGAGGTGTCATTATACTTATAAATAGTAGCATGTATTAAAGCAAACAGAATGGTTCATTCTGTCGTATGATTTGTATTGTAAGAACATCCAAGCACCCTATAAAAAAATCAACAATAGGCCAGCAGAATTCCAAGTTTGCCTAAACTGATAACTTTCAACATCTTAGATTATAAAAATTTTGCAAACAAGACATATTGTCTAGGAGGAGACTAGGCTAAAGTTTATTCATGCCAAATCTGGCAATAAACTACTCACCACTTCCACAAACATTGACAACTAAAAAATTGAAGTAAAATACCAGCTGAATACCAGCAAAACTTCATGCGAAGTCCAAGTATGAGGTTTTTCAGAAGGGGTGCACTCTTTTGTAAGAGTCTTGGAGATATTGGAAGTGATTAGGAGAACAAGTACATTATGTGGCTTTCACTTATTGACTGATTGAATGCAAAAGTAGTATTTATTCTTTTAAATGGTCTTGGCATAATAAACACATAGAATAGGTTTAGGAAGGTCCCAAGAGCATGTGTGCAAAGCTGGAGGCTGTTTGGACAGCTTATCTAATTTTCATGTTCTGGGTACCTGATGATTAGGAGAAAATATTCCAAGTAAATCCCAACCAGGAATTTGGTCAAGATTTTCTGAGATTTGTAGGTACTAATCTAGTGGCTAAGTTAGGTGAATATTTAGGAGGAATTATAAATTTTTACAACAAAAATAAGACAAAATAGTGTTACATTGTTGAGTGTTCAGCTGTTTGCCCCATGGACAAGAATACTTTGATTCAACTCTGGAGGAGAAGAGATAAAAGACCATGTGGCTATTGAACCAAGCTTCTGAGCCATGAAGCACACAGACAGCATAGGAAATACTACAAGGATCATGGCTAGTGTTTTGCCACACAAGTCATATCTGAGCAGTCATCAGTCATTACTGTTCTAACCATTTATTCCCAACTACTTGATACATCTATAACAGCACCTAGCTGCATTTGCCACCTTGCACAAACTGAGTCAGGTAAGTTTGTGATGCCTTTTGTCTCACCTCAGCCTTCTGAATATGGCACACACAGTGATAGCTCCAAAGGAGAAGGCTCACTTGTGGATTGTAGGCCTATCTCCCCTCACAATAGTACCCTGCATGAGACCAGCAAAATTGCAATATGCAATGAGACAACACCAATGGGAAATAATGCCAAGGATACTTTATGGAGCCAAGTGAGCCCAGTAGTCCATATACTGGTGAAAGATGTGATGTCATAGCTAGAGAAGTGGTGTGTTTCCACTAATATCACTAATAGGGGCTTTGACAATATACCACTATGTCTGGCCAAAATCATTCCAGGATATATCTCACCATGTGCATGACACAAATGGATAACCATGATACAGCTGGCAACATATATGCAGAGACCATCATAATACCAGCATGTTTTAGCAGTTACATGGCATCCACATTAGATGTAGCAACCACAACAAGGTGCTCAACTAGTCACAACTCATCATCATAGCAGGAAGGTATTGTTCACACTCCAGATATTTCAAGTAATACCTTATTTAAAGAAGCTCATGCAGCCCAGCAGATATTCTGAAGTTATGAAGTATAACACTCTGTATTGATCAGGCACAAACACTTCCAATATATTTGCTGGCAAGTGTTACAAACAACTAAGAAGCCAGGGCTACTTTGAAGGTATGTATGGCAATGCCATTGCCTTGGCATTTGATGGATTCTCATTAAACAGGTAGTCCACCAGTAAGTCTTGCTGGCCACCAATTCCCATCAACCTGACTCTGCCCCTATTCTTACAGTATCCAAGCAGAATTCTGATGGTATTCTCACTGATATCTGGGCCTAAAACAGAGTCCAACCTGGACAGCTATCTGTATTTATTATGAGATAGTTTTGGATGGTATTTAGTGGAATACTTGCAAACAGCTGACATGTCAGAATGCATATTATTATATGCATTAGAGATTCACCAGCCACCAGCAAGAAAGCCAGCTTTTGTGGGTAAAATTGATATTATTGCTGTTAAATGTGCAAATAGCACATATACTTTGAGTAAGTTATTAAAAAAAGCCAAAAAATTACACATTTGGTCAACAGCTTCCAATAACTCCAAGACTCTCACAACCATTGGCCCACAAGTGATCATAGAGCACCAATACTTTCAAAAATGTATTGAAGGAGATTGTGAAAAGATTTGTGCATTGTTTGGCATTTTGGAAGAAGTGAAGATTTAATTAGATTACATACATGATTTAGCCAGAGCTCTAAAGTTGGTGGGATTCAAAGACCAGTTGGATGATGAGGCTTTTGGGCAACATACAACTAGCAACCTCAAGCTCAGTTAGCTTGGTAAATCCACCGTCCCCTAAATACAAAGAGTGCCAAATTTTCCATTTGATTGATTTCGCAAACAACGTGCTATTTTGCATCCAATACTTCAGAGATTTCCTACAATTGCCCCAAAATGTTTCCTGAGACAATGTTTTGCGGATCCCCGTTACCATTGGCACTTCTGTATGGGTAAGAAAGAGCTCAGCAGCCAAGCAATAATCCGAGTTGTTGCTGGCTTCAGAGTGGTGAGGTGTAGCCACCTCCAAGATGCAGCGGGGTAACCCCCGACTCAAGATCCACTCAGCAAAGCCCATCAAACATTACAAATGGATGCCAAAAGTATTGACAAGGTAATCGATTTCAGCAAGAGCAATTAAGATAGGTTTTGCATTCATTCAGCACGATATCATCCACCACGTTTCTTGTCACAATAGCCACCGTATTCCAAACCAGGCGAAATGAGAATCACCATGTGTGCAGCATGTCTGAACACCTGTCCGCCCTGAATACCCACCACACGTAAAGCCGCGACAGCTCAAGCACTTGACAATGCACGTGAGTGGGTAGTGAGACAGATATGCCGGTAGGGTATGGAGCATAGGGATGCTCATTCAAAGTAATCCTCAATACTTTGTCACCGTTCATTGCATATCAGAGCGCCTCTTGATCTATAATAAGAGTAACTTGTTTGCAGGATTCATCTGGTCTGAAGTTTAGGTTAATGCACCTTTCATACATCATGATGCATGATGCAGCGTTGAAGAACATGATCAGCACTTCAGGGGCTAGGAAACTGATACCGATTTCCAGTTTGCGATCTGGGGTTCAAGATCTAGCAAGTCGCGTACCTGATTGTGGCGACCTATCAACCTGTACTCAACCCAGTTCGATCTCCTGAACAGTCCCAAAAGCCTTCAGTGGCTAAGCAAATATGGCTGAATTCGTGCAAACCGGGATGGAGATTTCGACGCGATCTTCCTAAGGAGAAATGGTTGTTTCATATCCCTACTCTCACGTGATTACGGCTATGGCAAGAGATTAGGTTGGTTTTCTCAAACCTGATGTGAACGGAAGGTCGCGCCGCCCATTTGCAGCAATGGCCATATGCATCTACCAGCTAGACGATGGTTGGCATTGCTGCAAGACTTTTCTGCCGATTAACCCTTGTACAATGGTGATGTCTGCGGGTTATCACCTGACCATTTGCCTTGGGAATCAATGAGCAAGGAGGCCTAGCCGTAGTAGGCTGTGGTATCAGAAGTAAAACGGAGGCCATATAATATTCCTAGAGAGTGAGTGTACAAGCTGCGCCATCCTCACCTTGTATGGGATACATGGTTTCTAGATGCTGCCAGGACTCTGGTTTTTACCGCGAAGCCTCCATCGGGCGGCCCGGTTTCAGGGACCCAAGGGAAGGATTTCACATTTCTCGCTGGCGACCTAATCGGCTGTTGATTGTGCTGAAATTTGGCCCAGCATCAATAACCTGATAATCAGTGTGGCGCTGATGACATAACCACAGGATCCCTAGGTTTCTGCCCGCCAACACCGGGGCGCATCACCACTGCGATAAGCTGCTCCCACACTCTGCACTCCGCTTCTTCGTTTCGTTCCCCGCCAAGTGCTTCTACCAACTCAGAAACACAAACAGACCATCATTGACATGTCGGAGAGAATGGTATTTTTTCGCCTCCAGTTCTGGAGTCGTGAGGAAGGATAAATCGGGGGGGGGTTGCAGCCTCGTAGAGACCAACGTTCAGCACGCATGACAATCAGTGGCTATCGATGTAGAGTAAAATCTTTATTGATGTTCTAATCAGCGTATATCATCTACTCCAGATGAAATGTAGTACAAGAGCGTCGAAAGTAAATCTGGAACGTTAAACAGAGAGATGGTTTTTGGAGCAGAAATGGCGCTGCGCACTTCAATGGGGTTTCACAGTTTTCGCCAGGAAAATGATGGACTCCCAACAAGTCACCTAAAAGCCCACCCCATACTGATAGCCAATCTTTTGATATCTTGGTGACTTCAACAGCGCGGTTGAGCGAATGGAAGGTAACCACCTACCAGGAAGAGATAGGACCTTGGTCAATGGAAGCACCGAAGTGTGCAGTAGACTCAGAATTACAGATACGGCCAATAATGTGTAGGTAAATTCCATGTTAGCGGTAATTGAACTTAGGGAAGAGATGCTGTGGCTGACAGCTCAACCAGCATCTTATATACCTCTCCGTGGTTGGGATTGGCATTGGATTGAGCCATGGAATAGCGGTTTCATGCATTTCTTGGATGAGAGCATGGATATGGGGTGGAAGACATGTGAGATTACATCTGAGTCACATATATTCACAATCCATGAATGCAGGTAGCTAGCGCATGAGGTGTGAATTCCAACATTGACCCAGGGGTATACCAGTAATCCACACAAGTCAAACAGTGATCATTACGACCCATAATGCCATGAGCTTTGGAATCATCAAGATTGCTCGCCAGTGTCAGACGGATTATCCCTGAACCGTTTGTCTTTGAACCGGCACGCTTGGGTTGGAATAGGCCTATTATTCCGGTCTGATCCAACTATACTGATCGTCGTTGGTCCCACCGTGGGTTATATTAAATAGCGTTCCTCTCAGGAGCTTGGATTCAGTGGGAGCGATCATCCATAAGTCATGTCTGTACATTGTAGGATTCTTAGGCTTGATGTCTGAAAGCACCAGCCCTGATCCGCTGAGCCTTCAGAAGAGCCATCCCATCCCGATCCCGGCTTAGTAGGAAGCATTCCTATTGCCTCAATATCTGGACAGCATGATTGTGATCGTAACGTAATCATGATTGTACAGCTAGCTCTCCAAATGAGAATAAACCACCCAGGCTCCCTTTGACAACAAAGGTGCTCAAGCGTAATCTCCTACAGATAGCATGAGCATGCTGGTGCATCATGAAGTAATTCAATGATGGGTCCTGGGGAACATGGGCTGCTCGATACGATATTCGATTCAAGATCAGATCACACGAAGCTAGAACAAGTTGCATAAATCTGTTTGTAGCCTTGGATAGATGGGACGTAGGAGTGTAGGTGCAGAGGTGTGTGGCTCATCTTTGATTCAGAAGATCACGTGCGGCTCGGTTCTCGTGACAGTCGGTTTTACTTACGTCGCCTTTATAGGGCATTCCGCCATTATCGTAGGCTGTCACTCGAAATACTCTGGCAGGGTGAATGTGGTGTATGACGTTCATTTAGACTGGCTAGGATCAATCGATCCTAATTATCGAAAGGCTTGAATTCGTATTGATTTACATCTAGATGCTTCCTGAACCATTCCATCGTGTCTTTATTAGAAACAATCTCACACAATCCCATCGTAATCGGTGATTTTCCCGGTGTGGCATGAATTAATGCATTGTACAGATTTCCCCTTATTTTCGGAAAGTGCAGTGGCACCCCATAGAATAGCCACGAGGATATACATTCAGTCAATCCAAATACTTTAAAGCCAGCAACGATGTGGGATACAAATGGATTTGTAGCCCTTTCAGATATTTTGTATGGTTCGATGTTCCATTTTAGCTGAGGCAGCATTCTCATTTGCATACACCCCATTGCGCTTTGTTTAGCACCATTAGTCCTGCAATATGACCAGGCATTTCACTAGTGGATAGTCGAATTTACTAAAGTTGGTCGGATGAACTCGATTGTGTTAGATGGCTAGTCATATGTAGTGTAAGGTTGTTCAACAACGCTTGCACGATTTCAAGAACTTGCAAAATATTCTACAATCCACAGAACCGGTATTGATCATGATATGCTGCATTAAGTCCTGGCAAGAATATCTATGTACATGCGGCTCAATGCTTTCACCATACCAAATTTTAATCAATACAGCATACATCCATACATGCATATTCTAAACCATTATCAGGACAATAGAATCCCAATGATTCAATTAATAGTATATTTCAAGTTTCTGTTTAAGATCATGTAGTCAATCTGTAACAAATATCGCTTGCTGAAAATCTCTCTTAAACACTATGAGCAACAATTGACTTGGACTTGTCTGGCCACTTTCCAAGAACTACACCAATGGCCATATTGGGGTGTATTATTATTGATGCGGTATGCGAACCTCAGTAATCCTCTTCATATGCCCAACATAAAACCTCTTTTACGCAGGAAAAAAGCATTCTGATGATCTTGGCTAGTGATGGGGTAGGATACTATTATGATGCAATATTGAACCTGGTACGAATATTAAGAAGAATTCTTGATTGATATAATAGGGGGTTCTGATGATTTCAAACAGGAAGCTATTGTGGATTGCACTGACAAATTCTCAGAAATGACAATTAGGAACCATGTTTGAGCATGATACCTGTGCAATATATGTTGTGAGAGCTTTGGATATACTGGAAGCAAATGGTAAACCACTTATAAATAGGGGCTTTTGCTGAATGACATGTTTAATATGAATGTGTACTTTGTGTTGTAAATTTTGTGAGTACACCAAAATATTCCCCTAACTTGATCACTTAGACCATTCTCTACAGATCTTAGAGAATTCTGACCAGATTCCTTGTTGGGACTTTGAATATTTTGACCATAATATCAGATACCCAGAACATGATATGTCTCTGAGTTGTCCAAACAGCCCTAAACTTTGCACACATGCACTTGGGACCTTCCTAAGCATTTTCTGTGTATTTGTTTGCCAGGATCATGTAAAGGGATAGAAACTACTTCAACATTCAATATATCATTGAGTGAAATCCACATAATCTATTTGCTTTCCCAATCACTTCCAATATATCCTGACAATTCTTTATACCATATTAGAACTTTGCAAAACAAATATGTCAAAGAAGATGATAAAACCATGTGTGCAAGTTCAGGAGGCTTTGTTAGCTTCTCAGAGTTCTCATGTGCTCAGTGTTAGACTTTTTGGCAAAAATACCACCGCAAGACCCCTTCAGAAATTTAGGTAGGAAATAGTAATGTATGCAGCCTATTGTTAATTGATCTGTACAATGCCAATGTCTAGGTCAAGATAAAAAAAATGCTGCTGCAAGATTTTAGTGTGTATTGTAAGTGGCTAAGGAAACAAGAAATAGGTTGATATTCACTTTTTATTGGCTCATACAGAGTTTTACTCCAAGGGGGTTTGCAGATACAACAATAGCAGTGTTTTCAGAAAGGTCCCAGATAGTTGTAGCAAAATCTTGGGAGCTCATGGACAAACTTCAAGGTGTCAATAACCTCCAGACCATATATTGCTCTGAGATTCTCTGTAAGGGTTTTTGATATACTAGCAGGGATTAGAAGAATAAGTAAATTTTGTGGTATCACTAATGACATGATTAATTTCAAGTAATATCTATACTTTTACATGGTGTTGGCACAACAATCATGTAGAATATGCTAAGGAAGGCCCCAGGATAATATGTGCAATGTTTGGAGCTATTTGGACAGCCTTGAGAAAGCTCATTTTCTGGGTACCTGATTTTTTAGTAATAATATTCTGAGCAAATCACATGAGGGAGTCTAGTCAGAATTCTTGAAGATCTGCAGGTTAGGATATAAGTGATTAAGCTGGGGGAATACTTAGGTGTAATTACAACACTTAAAACATCAGGTGGTTCAATCAAAAGCTTGAGAGCTTATACACAAGCTTTGAAGTACCAATAACTTTCAGGCCTTTACTTAATATAGGATTTTGCCAGTATCCTAACATTTACATCTTGGGTAAATGATTCATGGTTTATCTATAGGTTAGGTAGAACCTTCTGGTATATATATAATTAGGTGTGGACCAGATATTACATCATTTACAACATACATAATTATACACTATATCTAAATTATGTTGTTGGAGTCTTGGAGATATTGAAAGGGTCTGGGAGAACAAATAGATTATATTGTTCTCACTTTGTGATTTACTGAATGTAAAAGTGTTTTTATACTTTGACATGGTCTTGGCAAGATAATCATGCAGAATATAATGCTTTGACGGAGATATTCTAAGTAAATTGCAACAGGTAATTTGGTCAGTATTCTCTAAAGTTTGGAGGTAATGATGCAAGTAACCAAGTTAGATGAATATTTTGGTGGATAACAAATCTTGACAACTGCTTGGTGAAGCTACATTGTTTTTATTTGCTTTGGGAGTCTTACACTTATTGAAGTGACTGGGAGAACAAGTAGATTACATGGTTTTCACTCAATAATATATTGAATGTAAAAGGAGCATTATACTTTTACATGGTCTTGGCAAAACAAATATGATGAATTGCTAGAAAGGTCCTAATAGCATGTGTGCAAGGTTTGGGGCTGTTTTGAGAGCATTGAGATGTTTCATGCTCTGGGTATGTAATGTTTTGGCAAGAATATTCCAAGCCAATCCCAACTAAGTGGTTGATGCGGATTCTTGAAGATTTGTAGGTAACAATCCAAGTGACCAAGTTAGATGAGTATTTAGGTGTGACTACAAGTTTGATCATCCAATCACTTCCAAAATCTCCTAATTTTTTACAATGCCAGCTCCATGGAGCCTAGTTTGTGATGAACATCAGGAATATTGGAACAAGCACTCACAGTCAAACTTCAAGATTGTGTTTTTCTAATGTTTTTGATGATATTTCAGTCCATACAGAGTCAAAGATCCTATTTTGTACTGATTTGATGTTTGATATCTAGGCTTTATATTTTGTGCAGGGATATTGCTGATGCAGATATACATAATGGATGAAATATTGGGACTAAGATTTACTCCATGACCCACAGTATTTTGAAGTTTCAGACTTGACCCACTTATCAGGATAAATCCCTGTTACCACCAAGTCCCTGATACTTGCCCCAAGATTTCAAAAGGCAAAAAAGGTAAATGTGGTGGTTGTTTCAACCCAGTGTCAATGCCAAAAGCATTAGCCTCAAGTTGTGTATGGAGTCTGATTGTATCCTACTCTATTTAGACAGTTCATGGCATTATACCAGAGCTTACTATACCAGTACCTTTGGCTAGGAGTACAAAAGTGGCAAGATTAGAAATCCAATTTCCCTTAAAGTTACAACTTTCAATGCCCAAAGCTCTAGCCTTCTTGAGGATAAGTAGACCAATGGGCTAGAAGGCATTGTGACTGAGTGATTCTCAGGTCATATATGGCAACAGTCAACTCACTAACACCAGAGATATTTACACTTGAAAATTTGATTAAAAAAAACCAGTAGAATACCAGCAGGATACTGTATGAAATCCAAGTTTGATATTTTTCATAGGGTATGAGAGAAATCCACATACTAACTTGTGATGTACCTTGATACTCTGCTGATCCCGACTTTATCCGTTACATCACGCGGAGGTCAAAAATCCAAGGATCAACAAAGGCGCACGTATATCAAAGCGGTTATGGCACTACTTTTTTCTATGCTTCAGCTGTTGGAGATCACTCCTGGTATGAAAATGACTGGGCATGCTGGTCAGCACCAATACAATGCCAGCACTTACATTGAGATGGCCTTGACCCCACACCAACACTGATAAGTGGCGACACAAGACTGTATCCGCCGAAGTACCCTTTTGACCATGAAAAGAATTTTCAACAAGCCTTCTCGAGCAAGTCACCCCACCACTAGAAGGTTCTCTCAATTTAGTAAACCTAAATCAATCTAGTCTTCTCTCGATAGATGTTTCATAGAAGCAAGCACGTAGCCCACGGACCATAACCTTCAAATGGAGGGCAACAATGGTTTAGGGCTATTGTCGGAGGAATTCTATTTATTCTCTTAAAATACAAACTTCAATCAATACTTACATATGATTCATCATGGTTGACTATCTCTGCAGACACTTATTCGTCGTCACTTTCGCTATCACTGCCATAAGCTCCAAGAAGAGAGCCCAGTCCTACTGGCTCCGCAGTCGGCTTGTCCTGTGGCTTCGGCGCCTCCTTCTCAGTCGCAGTTTTGGAAGCGTCATTACTTTTCTTGACAATGATTCCGAATCTGCTGCTCACTACTTTGCGACGCTTGGGCTCGGTAGGTGCCGTAAACGAGACCGCACCCAGACCTGAAGTTGCTTTGACAAGCTCCACTGGATCGGGTTCTTCTTCGTCCACGATCCGTTTAACAGATTCCCCGTCGGCCGTTTTGAAGATCGCCTTGGCGATCTCTTCGTCCCTTAACTCCTCGCGAACCCTATCCGCGACTACTGGATCGTTATTGGCCAGCTTTTCCAAAATCTCCTCCACCGGCACTCTTTCATTTTTGGCATTTCGAGTTCGGATTTCATCCAGGGCATCCAAGATCTCCATCTCTCGCTTGGAGTCTAGCGTACGATTTTCAAGTGCCTTTAACGGGTTCTCCTTCTCCTCTTGCTCACGTTCAGCTTTGTTTTCCTCACCCACCGCTTCTTCCTCGCGCCAGGGCTCAAAGTTTCTCTTTGCTCCGTGTTCGGCGACGTAGTCAGCGTTTTTTGGATCGGTCTTGAAGGTGATTTCGGCTGAACATCTTGGACAACGGATGTAAAACCGGAAGATCTTGATGGAGTGATAGGTCTCCCCTTCGACCGTTTCTTTCTTGGCGTTGAACTTTTTACCTTTGTATACGTATTCGCCACAAGTATCACAACGCATGGAGAATGGGGTCATGAGACGTACTGTGTGCTGTTTGTCCTTTGGCATTTTACGCCTAGGGATTAAAGCTGGATCGAAATCCGGGGGGAAGTACTATTGGAAGTCCGTTAGTATATGTGCGAAGCACCCAAACACGTTCGAGGAGCTTACCTTGTTCAAAACCTTACGTTCAGACATTCTGGGGTATGTGAGGCGTCAAGAATTAAGTTGGTTTGTGATTAAGCGCCGCTTTCTTGGGTGTCGAAGAAAGAGTGCAACTCCAAATCGAAATTTATACTTGAAAATTCCAATTGGATTTTGGTTGTTCATGATAGGGTGAAATTAGTAGTGGAATCGATGCCAGGTTGGTTTCAATACGATATTGCGGATTACAGACACCTCTCGTTAGGACTCGATCTATTTAGATTAATGAGGATCGCAACTAGTATGCTTGCCTGTCTGTGATCTTTCTTCCAATGTCAGGTAGTGTATTTGGTCGAACTTGCTGATTGCTTTGATCCAAGCTGAGTGCCGCACAAATGACGACGAATTGCTAGATATTGGCGTACTTTGTGCCAGTAGATGTCTGATTCCTCCACCTCAGAGTCGAGCCATGTCATGCATGATAGTATCCAATTCAACAGCAGATTTCGCGACCATCCGCGCAACTTTGGTGACGAGCTCAACACGCATGATCTCTACACGATTAATTCCGCTTAGGGTACCCCAGGCGATGGCCCGTGATGAACGTTCTTGGAGTGTTGTTTGTTATTCAACGGCATTAGTTTCGCGGCTTTTTGATGGTGCCTCTGTATATCTGTAGTAAAAAGGTTGGTGTGCCCAACTGATGTATTGGTGCATTGGGAAGCAAGGCAAAACGCAGCAATGATCGTATTTCGTCCCATTGGTGTAACTTTGCCTATTCTGATAGACACTTGGGTATATTAGTCGCCGGGATAGCCAAAAATTCTATCATAAATGGAAGCTTGAAGCTGAGTGTTTGCTAGGCACCTTCGTAAATAAACAGTGTCACAGTGGAATTTCATACAATCATTGCTGCGTCCGGACTGTGGTTTGGTTTAATGTGCCTAACTCTCGTAATAGCGCAGCTGTATAAACAAATAGATTGTTGCTCTCTCTCTCTCTCTCTCTCTCTCTCTCTCTCTCTCTCTCTCTCTCTGTTTTGCAGCCTAAAGTAGATGGGGGGTGTGAGGAGCGTCGTAACCTATCTAGCTTTCCACATTGATGAAGTAGTTCGCAACAATAATGAATGGTCTTATCAACACACACACAGTCCAGGGATCTGAGTCTGGACAAACAAGCACCGTATCATTTGCCAAGCTAGGTTCGGTGGTATCCATGAGGCATAGATGGGCGACACTTATTTCGACGACTCTCCCATAGCCTTAACCCGCGTATCTTAGTGTGCCTTCTCACAGAATTTTCTACCAAAAATTGAACAATCCAATTGCATCTGGAATGAATCTAATCCCAATGATGCGAAGTCAAGGATATCAAGCAAGCACAAGAGATATTTGATATATGCCTTGAGAGTCTAGGCTCTAATTCTTCAAGTTGAATTGTTTATTTATCTAGTCACAGGAGCCGTCCTTAGGACCGTCCCGCCAACGTTCGTCAGTCTTACTACAATCAAAAATGGGCTTTCCCAGGCGCTCATTCACTTCATTATGAATGTCACACATCCATCTAGACAACGCACTTCTGCTATCCACTTTGGGCTCGTTTTTCTTAAGTTCCTCCTGTAGATGCGAGGCACAATAGCCACAAGGGTAGAACTTGGAAAAACTTTTGATTAAAGTTTTCATGTTAGATTGCTGCTCCTTATCGGGATTGTCAGGGTAATACGCCGCCATGGTGTGAAGGAAAGTCCAAGTGGCTCTGCCTAGTTGTTGTGAATCGGGTGGACATTCCACAGGTTTTGGGCTTTCCTTTGTATCAGAGTGGACAACGTTGACTTTATCGGTCTCAGCCGAAGCAACCTTGGCTTTTTTCTCTTCTTTTCGCTCTTTCTTGGTCCAAACTTTAAAATCATCACAAACACGACAGGGCTTTTTCGCCTTCTCCTTTCCGACAGGCTTGCTAGGTAGAGGTTCAGGAATGGGTGAGGAGCTGGAGGGCTCCTCTGCTTGTATGCTTGGGGACATGACTATTCAAACTTAAAAGTGTTTTTACTGTCATACTGCTGTATCTATATATATCTCTCTTGCTGATGGAAATTCACTGGTGAGTGGATTATTCAGCACTCACCTGGCCAGAGAATTCAGTATTTTCCGCAATTCCGTAATCTTTTCGCACGCCTGTAAGGAAATTCTCGAAAAATTTTGCTACCATCAGGAATTTCATTCTGAGGGTTGTTGCCAGGGCTTACTGTGGAGATATTCCAACATTATGGGCTAGAGTGGACGAAGACGGTTGGAGGTTGAGGCTGCCTAGAAACTAGTTGGTTCGGGAAGTGGCCTACCCGGAATTTATGTTCGTGTTCTTCATTGGTGGGAAGGCACATTCAGTTGTCAGGCTCGAAACCCTTCAATACGGTGTACACTACCACTGCTCAATTTACCACGTTACGGCCATTGCTTATGCTGGGTTAATTCACTTCAACTTTTAATTATTTGACGAGGTGGTGTTGAAGTTAGGTTAGGGTATTAAATTGCTATTGATGTGAACTTGAGCTTTAGAGCCACGTTTCATTTTCATTTCCATTGGTGAATATAGGGAGTGATTTGTGGTTGGTTCAGCTTGCCCCTTGAGTAGTGTGCTTTGCTCTCAACGTATTCATAAGACCAGCACCTCAGTCATTGTCCTATTATGCGCTTCTAGCCCGGTTAACGTTTTAACTGTGAACTTGATACTTATCGCACAAGCCGAGATTCGACTTTCGTAGTACGGATATTAATTCCGAGTTAAATCACATTGTTTGAGAAGAGCCGCTAGTTTAGAATCCAGCATCTCGTCCAAACGTATGTCAGAGTCCTCTTGGTTGTGTTGTCTATCGGCTCCCTGCAAAGTCGCACTCGCTTCAAGATTGTAGGGACAGGTATCATCGAGTAAGCCTCGCTTGTGGAATGAGTTCAGGTGTTTGTAGAGCGGGCTGTCATTTCTATTGTTGAGGTCCTCGACAAGAGGATTGTGGTTATTGGCTTGCGGTTTAGAAACTCATTAGAATCGTGGTGTGATGCTATCGCATATGCTACTTACCTTGGTGCTGCTGCGGGTTATGCGATGAATAACGATCCATGAAGCTGGCTTCCTCTTCCATGTAGAACTGAATCTCCTCATCAAACGAAGGCTGTCTGCTATTGACTTTGGGTATATTGGCATCATGTTGGTATGGGTTATGGGGGAAATCAACATTGACCATAGTTATCGGAAAAGGCAATGTGCGGCTGATTCCTGCGACATCTTCCGCGAAGCAAAAGCCACTTGAGCGTTCGGTCATATTACTCTTCAGTAAGTTGGGAAAGATTTCATGATCGCTGTTTGACGAGATTCGACGAGGGACTAGTGGGGCGACCCCTATTTCCAGTGGCCCATGCCAATTGCCCATGAACGCCTCTTCATAACGATCAAAGCCGTGTTGGTTGGTATTATTTACGGAGCCCCCGAAGAAGCTACTACGACGCGACTCGATCTCATCTGGTGTTAGAAGCACATCCAGCGATGAAGGATGCAATCCCTGGGTGTAGCCGAGGTTTTCCTGAATTTGGGGATTCTGGAGAGCATCTGGGTTCAGCTCTACTTTCGACATTAAACCAAGCGATCTACGTGACCGCTCTAAACGAGGAAGATCTCCTACTGGAAGTGGCATGTATAGAGAATCCTGATAAGCATCGCCTTGATATTCCAAGCTTGGAGACAACCTTAACTTATTGCCAGCAATCAAGCTTTGACCTGATGATGGCATGCGGATGGACTGTCTAGATGGATTCTGAGGATTGAGCAGTAAGTCATCCCGATAAAACAACAGGTTCCGTGATCCGTGTGCAAATGTGCTATCCCAGGAAGACCCTAAGGAGCTAGGAAAATGAAAGGATTGATGATTATGCACAGTGCGCGGAGCTCCAGTGTGAAATAGCACATGTTGTGGGGGCTCCATTAGCCACTGTGTCTTTTCTACTGAAGGCAGTGGAAAACCATTGCTTGTATTCCCCCGCCGATGGCCTGCAAACGTACCGCCTCTACTGGTTTTCCCGATAGGCTTTGGGGGGTTATTCGACACCTGGAGACCTTTTGAATGCAGTAAGGCACATTTGTTTCCAAACTTGCAATTCCCCTTCAAATAGTACTTGCATACTGAATGCTCGGGATTCACCTGCGTGCTATGAGAAAAAACACAGTTTTTTCCGGCATTGCAGGCCCCGTTCTTATAGAATTTACACGGTACATGTAGCAGGGCTCCAGCTAACAGAATTCACAAAACCACATTATTCAATAACCTTGACTGGATGCAGCGAAGACTAAATACCCTTTTGCGGTGAGTTTGGCTTCACCTCTAGATCACCACTCTGCTGCGTACTCTGGGAGGACCTCCCTTTCGTGTTACTTCGAGGTGACAACGAGCCTTTCACCCAGGAGGTTGAAGGCTGCGGTGGCCGTGTAGGGCCGAAAACCATGGCGGCGGGGTAGACGAGAAAGCCCAGGCGAATTTGGATTTAACAGAGAAGTTGCAATAGGGAGTGGACTTGCATTAGCAGCAGTGAGCCTGCTATATCGAAAACAAGTTTAAAAAACAACAACCCAACTGAGCTTCGTCGCAATAGTACTATGCAAGTCGGTGGGCCGTAAAGTAAAACCTAAAACAATCGGAGTCCTAGAACTGACTTGCTGAATGAAAAAGGAAAGTGCGGACAGGGCTCTATTAGCGGCGGCTACTTTTAGGTATGGAAAAGGTTCGCTCTTTTCGATTTGAAGAACCACACGATATCAGTCACAAGTGACCTAGAAACCATCTGAACCAACAATCCAATATGTATTTCAAGGGCTAACCAATCATACTTAAACTTAGAATACAAAAGATTATACATTTACTCTAACATTTAAGGGATTACATTGCTTCGCTCAACCGAGAAGAAACATCAATTAATAAGGAGCGAGATAGTTCATGACTGGGTAGCCAATTCAAGGTTTGAGGTGGTATAAATTGAAATCTCAAGGCTTATTTATGTTCACTTGCAAATTGATAGCAACGCAACATGCGCACGCAACGACTGCAAGTGTAGACTTGGGTACACATACAAATGGACTTATCGCCAGGTTCGCCTAGAAACTTGAGCCCCAGCTTACCGGCATTTTAGTCGCGCTTAGAGAGAACGGTGACGAGCACTGTCGCATGGCAAAGAAACAACTGTAATGTGTGTAGCATGAAAATCAGACTCGTGCACTTCACAACTGTTGCTCACTGCCAGAAAATACCATGAACTTGATAGGCTCGGAGTGGCAGAGTACTGTGACCTGTATAGCCAAGCAACCATTTAACTACTTGGGCTTGAGTTACACTGATGGGCACAGCATTTGTGCCAACCCTTACCTTAATAATCTGGCCAGGTGGATCTAGCGCCTAATTTCCAGATCAATCGAAGGTGTAGTAGTACTCTGGTCCAAGCATGTTCTTCTCGACTTGCTCAACTCCTGTGTAGTGGCAGTGGGAGACTGCTGCTTGTTATCAGCGAATACTGTTCGTAAACACTGGTGATTGACTTTATTTAAAAACAGGTCCATCGTTGTTCAACTCACTAATATATGAGTGTAAGCTTCAAGAGATACTTCAATCTCTCAAGTATGCCTTGTTCTTATAAATGCTTTAGTGCAAGGTTCAATTACTTGCGGTGACAACTAAGCTTACGGGGTATTCTAATCAGCTCGCTTGTCTTCTCGAATCTGAAGTACCAAAGATTGGGCGATTGGCACCAGCACAAATGCGCCAAGTGCACAACATATTAATATCACTAAGACCACCTTATATGCTTGATATGGTATTCCTAGGTAGAGCGTTTCCAACACTAACACCGAATTAGCAGATATTACTAAAGTGCATAAAGGGCTCTAGCGACATACCCAAATTATATCTAACTGGAATCAATTCACGTCCAGGTATATGCGACACACCTGTGTATTTAGCTCTGATTCGTAAAAACTTGGTAGTGGTCTCCAACATGTGCTCAACCTAGAAATGGAATTGCTTAGCAAGTGAAGGTTCATATTTTGTTAGATCTACCTCTTCTATTTCCTGGAGCACAGCCTTTTTACCCGGTTGTAGTATCTGAGCTACCTCCTCGTAATCGAAAATGGCCAAGATGAAATCAGTGGGTGTCTAGAAATGATATTTGAGTGAATTATTCAAGGGAAAGGGGGATATGAGAGTACCGTGGCGGCATAGGAAACTCGTGCTTCATATACTTCGTCTATCTTGAGATGATCCAGTATAAACCACTGCTGCCATTTGGTGTTAGCGATGTTATCCAAGACTTCACCACAGCTGGATTCCAAGGACTTATTACTGAATTCCAAGGACTGATTACTGAACATCCCATACGGTGGAGTCATTTTGCTCCTGTTTTGCTTCGTGTTACCATTGGCTTCAAATGCTATGATGTGTATAGCTATCAAGAAAATACCATGCGTGCTGGCTACTCCAAGCATCTACTGCCTCCTTTTTTGACTGAGATATTATACTAATCTCTCCAGAGAATATCTTCTTCTCGGTATTACCCTCAATTAATGTAAGGAAAGTAAGGCATAGCAATAACTTCAGCCATCGACAAAACATTATTTCGATATGTAACTGCTGAGGAGGATTCGGTTGAGACTTGTAGAAAGATATCTTTTATTGGGCTACACTGTAGGCTTTAGATTCGTCGATAAACCATACATAGATTTGAATTGTGGAAATACAGATCATCCTCCATTGGAGTATAAACGTATTCTCGGTATTCTACCTAAGTTCGAACTTATCCAATTCAGCTTTATGTCAATGTTAAGCAGATCTTTTGGAGATTCTATGTTGTAGAATTTTAGGGCCCAAAGAAGAGGAGAGCATGTATCAAAAATCGGAGTGGGAAGCCCAATTGAGCCCATGTTTCTATCTAACTGGAGCGATAAGATATATTTAAAATTAAGCAACCTTCTGTCCAAACAGCATTTAAGGATACAAACCTTTTACACACTTTGCTTGGTGGGTTACGCGAAGCAAAGATGTCCATAACCTCGATTGGTCCAAACTACCCAACTGACCATGCAAATGGTTTGGAATTGCTGAAAAGGCTCCAAGTACCAGCCTTGTTTGCACGAGATGTAGAAGGTAAAATTCCATCACGCGAAGATCGATAATGTTGTCACACCCCAACAATATTATGCGTTCATATATATGCAAATTTTCCAAGATGCATCGTTGCTTATTCAATAATTTCTTACTCTTGTGTTTCTCCTAGAGTGCTCTTCAACCGAATACGATGAATTCTTTGCTAATGTAGCAACTACATTCAAGGAATTACTCGAGCTCATCAAGAGAGAGGTAAAATCCTCTTTGATATATTTCTGTTGGTAATTTACTAAGATACATCGGGTTTCTTTTGTGGCAGCCTGCGAATACGTTGAGTGAACATTTTTTGGATCAAGTGATTTTCACTTGTTCGAGATATTTGGGCGAGATGCCGTGGAGCACCCAGAGTATTCGTAATTCTGTCACAGGTACTGTTGCTTCTTGCTCATACCTGTAATATTCTTACTTCTTATGAAGCTCCTTGATGCTTTTAGCGATATTCTATCAGCTGGGTCAAAACCTAGACCTCTCGGTAACTGCTATGATAGATTCACGCCTAGAAGATATACTTGAACAGCAGTTCAAGCCATTGTTTAAAAGGGATCCTCGTTTGGAGAGGGATTTCCAAAAGCACCGCGGAAGGAAGACAGCTACGCAGGACTTTTATGAGAACCAAGCCTGGAAATCAAACTTTATTGGCGCGGTGACTGGTTTCAGGTGGTGCTTACAAACAGCGACGGTACTTTATGTTATTATCAGACTTCGGACATGTTCAACAATTAAACCCATATTTGTAGAGCACTGCATTATCACATTGCCAAGATTTGATCATCCCGCCGCTACTTACGCTCATTGACGATTTTGACATACGATATAAAGTGATTGGTGTTGAGCTTCTTGATTTGTTGTTGGATTGTGTTGATACACTAAAGTTACGCAAGCTCGGGCTCGACCGAGTATTTTACGAAGTAAGCATTCACAGCACGCTTTTGTGTCCATATCATTCCAATGACTCAGTCTTCTAGGCTCTCACATCCTGCCTGACATATCGCAGTAATGCTGTCGAAGCTGATTTGCTTTCTGCCGCCTTGGATACAATACTACATCTTGTCAACCAAGTGTATCCTCAAGATAGCAAAGAATGGTGGCTAAAAATCGAAGATATATTCCTAAATGGCATCATTGATGGGTTCAGCTTGGGCGGAGATAATATTGCAATTCGCAGTGTTATCATTCAAAAAGCCCCCTTATTCCTGGATACAATGGGGACATTTTCTGTGCAATATCTCGCGCCTCTAGTAAAAGAATTAACCAAGACTCTTAAACTACCGATTCTTGATGACCCTCAAGGGAAAGACATCCATTTCAAGACTGCCCAAAGCATTGAGATACTGATTAAAATCGCTTGGCCGAGGTAAGTTTGGCTGGAAATTCGAGCTTTCCAGCAACAAGCAAGCTAAAATAGAGATTCCAGAATACATGACTACTGCCATGACTTGCTTACTGCGCTTCTCGTTGTTTGGGTAAATGTGCATCGAAATGGGGGTAAGCTTGGCCATTTAGAGCAAATCCGCTTATCTTGCTAACCAATGTACATGTTTGTAGGTATGGATAACTTGAGTCAGCTGCTTTTGCATATATACACACTTCTCTACACCATATGTGGCGACCAATTTCAAGTAACTGTTATGCCTTTGTAGTATGTACATTCATGGTGGCTTACCATCTCAATATCTAGCATGAGCTCGACACCCTACGAAAGCTCAACGATCCTATTTTCGAGCCTCTGCTGAACCCCACATTAGCAGAGTCTCGCTAACTTGTTATTGGAAATCTTCAATGCCTGGCTTTGTACGTGGTCTAATATAACGGGGGCTCAAGGATTGATTGTATCTAGCGTAGTTCACTGCAGTGGAAAGATTAATGGACAGGGTTGGAAACTAGCGTGTGCTGTACTTGATTGACTTTTCAGCCTACATCGACTGTCGGATGTCAATCATTGATATGTAAAATTACTCGTCAATCAAACCATAATAAACGACGTTATAGACAACATCAAAAGGCATTACGCGTTCACCGAGATTACGGTTGAGGTGTCTGGTGAGCACCACAAACGGCGACAAATTTCTGGGTCGGTCGAGATTTATAAAGAAATTTGGAGAGCTAGTCGAGACATAGCAACGATTATTAAATGGAACCCGAATAATCACATAACCACCTTATTTATCCAAATCTCAGACTTCGATTAAGTTACACCGTTTGTCAACAATAATGCGTCAATATTCTCATAATCAATTATTGGTAGATAAGCGAATCGTATACGATCGCTTATTAACTCTAGCGTATCAAGAACTATTGAAGCTCTCTTTGTTTCGTCAGTAATGAGTAGAAAAAACCCTGGTGTTCCTTTAAGTGAGGTTGCTAATCCTGCCTCATTAGTTACAGAGGATGGTCACAATGCTTACGATTTATACTGTCCTCTGGCTGATTGTCGCTGTCTTATTTTGCGTAAAGGGGTTGGAAAGTTGGTAGATATGGAAAGCGAGGTAGGCCTTCATCGTTGTCCGAAGATCGACTATTCTCCCCCTTGTTTACCTTTGTTGTGATAGCTTCCGCAGCTGCCAGAGTTGCCACGACTACTGAACTCCCCCGAGGAAAGTAAGGAAGCACCAGTTGAATATAAGAACAAATTCTGGGCGCTTTCCGACATGATGAGCTTCGAGAATGTAGGCTTTTCCAAAACCCTTTCTGACACAGGCGTCAAGTATTTGATTTGTGCAGATTGTGATGTCGGCCCAATCGGGTACCATAAAACCACACAGCAACAGAAAGACTATCGACTAGTCGTTGATAGAGTGTGCTACAGGGAGCAGTAAGGCAGCCCAACTTTGTCTGTTGTAGTAATAAACGTACATCCACAGTACACCACCAAACCTACCCAAATCTTAAATGTATAGAGTGGCCCATTTGTTGAAACCCCAAGCGTAGGGATAATTGTTTGTATGCTGAACTTCATTGTTGGTTGGACTAACGATGGCATAGCACCAATATATACGATCTCTTCAA